>VDFB02199695.1:0-13340 GCA_007258455.2 Sequoia sempervirens
AAGATATAGAATTACAATCAAGGTTATGGTTAGGTTTCCATCATTAGAGATAGAATTAGGTTTATAATTTGGATTAAAATTAGGGTTACAATTAGAATTTGACTTACTCTTTCCTCTTCCTGAAGATAGATCATTGAGTGTGATCTGAAATGTCGATTGAAAATCATACACAATTTAATCCAAAAGCTTGATCTTATCAACTTCATGGATTGTGGAAAACTTATACCAACTATAGTTAAGATTATGTAGTTAGGATTATAGTTCAAATTAGAGTTAGATATATGAATAGAAATAGTTTTAGTGTTACATTTATCATTTATGTTAGATTGTTATATAAATTAGTAAATATATAGATATAAAATAATTCCTTATCTCAATTATTTTTAAATTTTGAATAGAAAAGTATAATATTTAAGTAATGATAATTTAAAATTGAATATAAAGTATAAATATTTATAATAATAAAAAATCAAGTTGTTCATCCATTGTATTTGGATCAAAGAAGACATTACTTAGTGACACATCAATATATAGACATTTGAATTTAGATAAACAAAATAATAAATCAATATCATACTAGAGACATCATATTTTCACATTCCAATATCATATTGATAAAAACTAATACGAAAATTTTTATAAAATAATTTTAAAATTGGATTTAGTCATATATACAATATGTAAATAGTTTGTAAACATGTGTCGAAAAATATATATCAAAAATATTTGATATCAGAAACAAATAATTTCTAAACACTCTCACATAGTGAACCATTTATAAACTGGTAACTACTCTACATTATCATGTTGTCCTGAAGAATACTTTGCACTTTGATTGTCACATTAGAATTTATAGCATACAATGTAGGTGTATCATAATATGCATGTAACAATCTAAATGGTGGTATAACATAGTGTACCTTAAATCTAATGGATTAGTTGAATTTAAATGCAAGAAGCAACCATTCCTCAAGTGGACCCATGTGAAAACTAATTTGAGATTCTCCAATCTTAAGGAATCTCATGAATTTCATGCTAAGCTCATTGGAAAGATTGTGTTTGTTGATGATCATTGTTGGCATAATTGTGACCTTCCAAATACATCCAACAAGGTAAAGATCTTGAAGCTCATGATAAAGAGAATTTGACCAATCAAAAAAACTTGAATCTCTATTTGTAGATTATGAAATTTAACATCCAAACTCATTATCACCTTGGATTTGTACAAGAAGTTAAAGTATTTAGCATAATTATCAAATTTTACCTGATTGGTCTTTGGTCCATTAATGCTAATTATGTTTACCATCTTGTCTCTCAACCTATATGGGACACTCAATTCCTCTATTCAAAGGAGGACATTCCATGGAAGACACCAATGATATTTGGTCAACCAAGTAGACACCCATGTTTATGCATTGTCCGACATATTGTTTACCTGCATCAAAATAATTATTAGCTTTGACATTTTTACCATAGCAAAAACCATATATTGCCACACATTTTCAATTGCATAAAAAATAATTATAATTAGATTTTACTATATGAAAAGATATATATTGGTACAATTTTTTAAAACCACATATATGCTACCAAATATAACTGCACAAATATTTACACATCTAGTTAGGAATAACCATAAAGACAATATAGATTATGTAATTGAAAATTATATTTATTTTAATGTTTACTTTAATCAATATAAGTTAATTATTTAAATTTATATTTTAAAATTTAATAATATAAGTGTTGGCATTAAAAAAAAGCATTTATAAATATGACAACGATCAATTGGTTTATCCATTGTATTACAAATGAAGAAGAAATAAGGCATGCACAAATTATTTCGCATAATGCCTCAAAAAATGTTATCTCATGGAATTCCACATAGGGGTCAAACCTCAATAGTGGTTTACAAATTTTTAAAGGAAGGAAATTTCAATTTTTTTCCTTTCCCCAAAATCAATGGGTTCAGTCGAACCCAATGATTTGACCGAACCACATAATATGTTCGGTCGAACCATTGGTTCGACCAAACCCCCAAACCCTAAACGAAAATAATAATATTTAAAGGGGTTCAGTCGAACATGGGTTTGACCGAACCCCCTTAAATAAAACATAAAAAAAAAACATTGTCATTTTCAACTGTCATTTTTGCTTTTTACTAGTTGTTTTTCCTGTGCTTGTGCGTGCGGCGAATGGAGAATGTGATTTGCAAACGACTTCATCTCTCCGGCAAACTCAAACTCAGCTTCGTCTCTCCAAAGTTCGTCACCCCAACTTGCATATTGAGCACCAGGTATGTGAAATTCAAATTTTGTAGAGTTTATAATGCATTTGTTTGTCAAATTTTGAAACCCTAAATGCAATTTTTTAAAAATTTATTGAATTGAAACTGCATTTTTTTTAAAGTTTCTAAAGCATTTTCAACATACATTATTTCTATGATACATGTACCCTATCTATAATTCCACATTTTTCATACATTTCTACCAGGGAACCTCCAATTTATTTGAGGCATTATATCAAACAGTTCATTAACAAATTTATTTGAGGCATTATATCAAACAATTCATGGTAATTTTTGATGGAGTATGATAGAAATAGTGTTTCATTGTATGCACCCTATATCAAACAATTCATTAACAAATTTATTTTAGGCATTATATCAAACAGTTCATGGTAATTTTTGATGGAGTATGATAGAAATAGTATTTCCATTGTATGCACCATATATCAAACAGTTCATTAACAAATTTATTTGAGGCATTATATCAAAAACACTATTGGAAATTTATTTGAGGCATTATATCAAACAGTTCATTAAAACAAATTTATTTGAGAAATTATATCAAACAAATACCATGATATGTTTTAGGGTGTATACATGAAACTGGATAAATTCTTTCATATTTTTCCTTTGAGTCTTGGTTTTTGACATTACCCAAAAAAATGGTTGGTTAACTAAATGTATGAATCTAAGAATAAATTCTATAGGTGCTAGAAACTAGATTATCTTTGAATAAATGTATAATAAAATAGTTCTATTAGGGATTAGAAGGAATGAAGGGTTGGCTTTTCAAATTTTCTAGTACATTAGAAAAATATAAAAATATGTCCACTTTACTATATATAAGAGAGTGATATATATATATATATATATATATATATATATATTTTAAACTATTCTTCATATATCCATGTTAAAATCCATTAAAGATTAAATTACAAATCAATTTTAAATGAAATAAAGAAAACAAAATGACTTTGACTAAGACACATTTAAAAATATAACTATCCCTCTTGTAAAAATCCAATTTGATTTGAGACATGGTAAAAAAATATGGATGAGCATGAGGTAAGTATGTTGAAGCAACCTTTAATTTATATCTTCCTCATCAAATACCTTAATGCTTAAAGAAAAGCTCTTAAGGCATATCCAATTATAAAACTATTATATAATTTGTTATAACTATATTAAAAGTATATCATGAATAAATTGAAATGATAAAGAGTAAACCTACCTAAAACACATACATAAATCATAGAAGTAAATTGATTAATATAAGGATTCAAGTGGTTGGATAATTTTTTCCAAGGAGTGGAAGAGGTTAAGAAGGAACCATCAAATAAATATAATATTTTAAATACTTTAAAAGAAAAATACATTTAAATTGAAATGGTATTCCTTCTAAGATGATAATAATTGAAAAAGAAGAAAATAATCATTACGAAGATCAAGTACCATTGATAAGTTTTAAGAGATCAAATAAAATATTCAACAACAAAAGAAAAAAGAGAAAATAGTTAATGCTAAAGAAACAACTACAACCAAGCTACTATGTTATAAATTTTCCTCTTATGTAGTCTTCATTTCCCTATAAATTGTGGCCTCCTTGTACAAATTAGCTATTGATCATCATAGTGAAACAAATTTAACATTTTGAAATGGTTAAACATTATTATTATTTTTATTCAATATAAGTATAATTATTATGGGTTCATTTCTCCTCTCCTATTCTTCCTAATAAGGTTCTATTTTACAAGCCTCATATAAATGTTAGGGTTCTAACTTCTAAAAATTGAATAGTGTCAACTTAATCTCATTAGACAATGCTCCCCTAGTATTAATGGGGCTAACTTTTTATCTATCAAACTCGGCTATGTTTACATTGAATAAGAATTTGATACATTTATCCTAATAAGTTTGAACTAAGATATCTTGGCTCTAATTTTAGTCATTTTATCTAAAAATTATTGGTGACATATCCATTCGTGTTTAGTTTTAATCATTTATTATTGCAATTAATTAAATTAGAAGGAGATTCTTGAAGCTTGTATTCCATCCCCACCATTTTTATTCTAAATATTTGACATTTTCTTTCAACTTAAAGTCTAAATTTTATCCTTAATGCTATACATATTTTTCTAGGATAACACATATTCATTATATTTCACTAAATGTGTTCAGGCATAGAAGAAAAACCTTTAATATATCTTTAAGATAACTTTGATACCGTCAAGATAATCCCACCTTTCATTGCATTAATATCAAGGTTAACTTTGATACCGTCAAGATAATCCCACCTTTCATTGCATTAATATCAAGGTTAACTAACCCTTCCTCTTTACATGCTATTCAATTAGAGTATCCTCTAGTAAAAATAGAAACATTAATAGTGTGGTTATCAAAGAGTGTCTAGGGACATGCACACATCACTATTATTAATAAATTATAAGATTGTAAGAAATGTTTATGGAAGAAATAACTATCTAATAGAGAATATAATGTATTAGTACATATCTAACTATTACATATTTTAAATAAAGCCCCTTTAAAATCTATCTTATTGTCATTTAATGAGTCGACTAGGTTCAAAATTATTTTCATCTTATTCCCCCAAAATTCATCACCTTTACAACAAAACTTGATTTCATCTAATTTATCTTATTTATTCTCAAATCATATTAAAATCACCACCTTAAACTCTAAGAAATATTTGGTAATTTATTTATTTTATCTTCATTTAGAAAGGGGTGTGAAGGGGATTTAGAACCTTTTAAAGTTTCTTTCAAAATAACTAGGAAGATTTTATTCATTGCCTTTCTTGTTGCTTTTAGGATTAGTGTTATGAATTTTGTGCCTTCATTCTTAAAAATTCTTATATCAACTCATTTAGTATTTCCATGATATTTTTATATGGGAAAGCTCAACATACAATGAGGTAGACACTTTCCATTTTTTTTATTCCTTAATTAGTTCTTTCTAGGGAAACTTTTAGTCTTTTCGAACACCTTACAAAAATATGATAAATGTGTGATTATTTTCCGGCACCCTTGATGCCGGGAGACAAGTAAATCGGTGCTCCATCCTCGCACCAAGCAACTAAATGATATAAATTTAGTATATATATGAAAGAAATATTTTTGAGACATCAAACTACCATTCTACATAACTCTCACATGGAAATAAGAATATAATTTTATTTTAACTAAAGAAATCGTGTGTACTCTATCTTGAAAATTACTAATTAATTTTGAATTATATACTTATAATTTAAAATAAGAGCATCCTTTGTAACATGGAATAGATAGGTTAATTTTAATGAAATAAAATATGTTTTTATATTAAGAAAAAATTACAAATATATGGAACTCATACATTGAGAAATTGACTAAGATGTAACTTTGTATGAGAATTAGGATGCTCGAATAATTTATATACCTTCTTTCAATAATTAACATTAGAAATTAATACATGGCTCATATTGTATACACACCTCCCAATGGTCTTGGAATGGATGCATTTAGATGGAGAAGGATTTCAAAAGGCTCATGGTACTTGTGGACCCCTCAAAGGCATGATATATAACACATGAACTTTATTTATGAAATTTGGTCTTTTTTTGTTGGCTTCTAGTATGAATGTTATCTATAAGGTGGAATTCTTAGTTGAGACTCTCAATCTTCCATTGTTGGTTTCTAGTGTGATTATACAATATGCTTGCCAGATTGTATTAATTTCTAATGTTAATTATTCAAAGAAGGTTTTGTTTCATAAGAAGAGACCTATGTTCACATATTCTAAGGCATGTTATTATCCACAATGCATGGAAATTCTTCACATCTCTACCAAGTTCTAAACAGATACAGATCTGCCATTTCCATGGAGGAGATTGATGATTTAAAAAGAAAATATATCATGCCATTTCTTTCTTGAGAAGTCATGTTTGCATTCATGATTTTCAACTTCCATCTTCATCCAAAAATAAATTTTGTTATTGTTATGTGCTTGATATTAAAACAAATCAAAACCTTCATTTGAGCATGATCGCCAACACAAAGGTAAACGAGTGGAAACAAAAGAAAGCTCAATTAATGGCTTTCAGCATGTTGGTGGAAAATCTGCATCTTTTTGAAAGTGGCTTCCTAGCTTATCAGTCTTATGTTTAGTAAGGTTTTGTAATCTCCATTGTGTTATGTATTCGGGTCACGGGTATATCTAGTATGATGTCTTCTTTGGGTATTTTGGGTGCATAAGAGAATGTGCATATGTACTGATGTATTCAACCAATGTGCTTTTGTAACATTGTAATCAGACAATTGGTCATTTGTACTAAGACCTCACTGATCTTTTTGATATTTTGTAAAATTTGTTACTCGAACTACAACTGGAGGTTTTCTTGTTGGTTCTTTCCCGCCAATATGTCCGCCTGAACTAGCTATATGTAAAATATTATATATAAATAAAATTATAAGTGGTCTCCCACTTTTGCTTAAAAAAAAGTTCTTGTAAATGTCCACATCTTTTTCCTTGACACAATTGCTATTTCTTAAAAGATTTCTTATGATTTTTCATAATGTTGGTCAATACTTTAAACTATAAATATTCTATAGTCATGCTCTTAAATGTCATAAGAATATGTCATAAGAGGGTTTCATATTATAAAGCTATAATAATATTATATGCATTTAGAACATCTTAGACACCTCCCTTGAAGCATTCAACAAATGACAAATAACTACCAACACAAAGTGAGATGCCCCATTTCCTAATATGAGGAAAAAATAATAAATCAAAATATTAGGATGCAAGGTTGACACACCTTCCCAACACTTGGCTAAGTTTATCATCTATCGAGGAGTGTATCCCAACAACAATTGTGCTTTTAGTGCCATGCTACTAATCCAAGGAATATTCTATTCATTTTTTCTTTATTGTATGCCTTTAATGACTCCTCATCTCAAGTAGTAATTGTGGGAATGGATTTCTATACCTCCTCATGACTAAAATGGCTACAAGGAGGTGAATATGATATGGTGGAGAAAACCAAGATACAATTTGGTTTAGTTCTCATAAACTCTCTAAAAAATAATTGAATTCCTACATCCTAACTAGAAATACCATGAGGGGTTTAGATCCCATTTTAGACAAAAAATATTCTTATACTCATCACTAGTTCACTTGGACCAACTAAAGAGATGGTGAACTAAGGGAAACTTAGTTGTATTGATAGATTAAAACTTAGTTATTTCTCTTTCCATTGTCCCCTCTCCACAAAACACCTTTATTTAAGTAGATTCTATTAAACCTATATCTCACATATCACCTCCCAATTTTTTAAACTTTTCAAACTTCTTATTCCTCATACCTAATAATCTATCCTTCAAGCTCAACACTTCCCACCTCAATCAAATTGATCACCTTGCTTCCCTAATATCCCTTTGGTTGATGTTCCTAGACCTCATCAAAATGGTAAGTGGATACAATTGTGGAATGATGAGATTAAATCTATTGCACTACCTTACTATGATCAAACGAATAAGAATATGGCTAGAAAGAGATCTAGAATGGAAAAAAATATATGGATCCAAATAGAAAAAAAAACTTGTTTTGGCTTTAGCACTTACTAATAGCTTTTCTAAAATGAGTGGTTTCTTCCATTGAAATAAAACTTAGAATATTTGAACTTAATTGTGGTAGAGGATCTCAATTAAGAGATAGGCTACATTGGATGAAAGGATATAAGGGATAAAAATTATTTTTTAGTTATCTCGAACATATTTACATTCTCGAGAGTGTATAATATCTATCGTTGATCAAGAGAGGTAGTTCCATGACAACTCTAATGATATTAAATCCATTTTCCTCCAACATTACAAATAATTTTTAATTGATCTAGTTGAAGGAGATCCACGTCAAGATATAGTGAAAAATTATGGGCACAACAATTATATATTTTTTAACATACATAAAATGGCATACGACAAATTCATCGCCAGCAATTCACCGATGGAAAATTCACCGCCAACAATTCATCGTGGGAAAATTCACCGCCATGACAAATTCATCGTGGGAAAATTCACCGCTATGACAAATTCATCGCCAAGCTAAATTCACTGCTAGCAATTCACCGAAGTGGAAAATTAATGGCATTAATATTTTTTAATATATATTTTGTAAACTTTGAATTTTTCTTTTTTAAATAATTTTCACCTACATTATTTTTGTGTTAGATTTGGTTAATAGTAATTTTTATTTTCATTTGCATTATTGAAAAATATTTTTATTTTTAGTATAATCAATCAAATTCTCTAAAGTTAATGCGATTAAATTTTTATTATCATAAATTAAATTATTCTTTTTCAAAAAAATTGAAAGTTTTTTGAAATATATATTAAAAAACATTAATGGCGGTTAATTTTCCGCCTCGGTGAATTGATGGCGGTGAATTTAACTTGGCGGTGAATTTGTCATGACGGTGAATTTTCCCACGATGAATTTGTCATGGCGGTGAATTTTCCCACGGTGAATTGTTGGCGATGAATTTTCCATCGGTGAATTGCTGGCGATGAATTTTCCTAGAGCCACATAAAATGTATGGTTGGATTAGTGAGATATTTATAACAAGTATGCAATATGAAGTCAAAATTTATTAGATTTGATTCTTAATAAATTAGTTTTAATGATTCAATTTATAGCTTTATGCATCCTAAGTTTAAAATAGTTTGATGGTATCTAAACTTTATACATATAAGTATGATAAATGTCGATTGTTTTGCTTTTCAAATCTCAGTGTGCTTATTATATAATTGAGATGATTCACTCATATTGTAATGATAAAATTCATCCTCATATGGAGGATTTTATATTATCTTCCATTAAATTCATCCTCTTTATGAGATTCTTATGGAATATTGATATTCTAGTGTGAATCCTTAATTTTAGACATATCTTAACTAGATAAATTTAGGTTCAATGAAGGCAATAGAACTTTTTTTTCACTTACATAATCCTATTTTGAAGTTAATTTATGTTAACAACTATTAGATTAAATATTTTTATCCCCAATTATTTTCAAATAATTTTATACTAATCTTTGTATTCTTATTCTTTCTTTCATTATTTCATTTAAAATTCGAACGATTTAAGGATGCTATGTTATAGATTATAGTTGTCTTCCTATTCTTTTTAAATTGTTAATGGTATAAAAATATTATTGATGAGTAGATGAATTATTACAACTATTTTAGATTTGTATTCCCTTTATCTAGATATATTATTTACCAAAGTCTCATTGCTCTTTTAGGTGTATTGTATATATATATAATATGGAAAATGCAGATCATGTTCCACCTATGCCAGATTCTTTATTTTCAAATACTAGTAATGAGATTAAAAAATTGAGAGATTCATTAGCACAGGGTGCAAACCCGGGGATATATAGTGAACCATGCATGTTAATATTGCATAGTCTAGAAAAACTAAAAGATGAACTTGAGAGGACTAGTGCATATTCCTCAAATAGAGTGACTATTATTCTTTCCTACATGTGGGAATAAGTACATGGTGACGTTCCCCTTAAACAAATACAAGATAGTGTCACCAAAGAAATAATAAAATCCATTTGTTTTCCATTTTATCAAAATGTGCGTAAGGTTAGGGGATACCAGGTCACTAGATGTGTTGATCATGTTATGGCCTCATTGATCTTCCCATGATTTCTCACAGCACATGGTCTATACCCAAACAATGACCAGATTCCATTGTATTTTGTTCAGCAGTTAAATGTTGAGGTCCATTTGGGCCTCAAAGTTAACTACCTGGACATTCCACCATATGCTGGTCAGGGGCGTGGCAGGATTGCTGATAGGCCCACCTATTGTCAAGCAGATAGACCACCCCCAGTGTTTAGGGTATTGGTTGTTGAGAGGTCTCCTGCTCTCACCCCAGCTCTAGCCCCCACAGCAGATGAGGTTGTCGTTGCTTCCCAAAAGGAAGCAATTGACACTGTAGCTGACAATGTGGCTGCCACCACTAGGATATTTGATGATCATGTAGGTCAGTATTTGATGTCCAAACATTCTCGATCCATGCCATTTTCAGCACAGTGGACCACCATGGATCCTTTTGCAGTGGTCGGCATCCCTACTCCTACACAGCTTAATGCACTTATAGGAGATATGTCATGCATGACTTTGCATTGTTTGGTTGAGGACCTGTTGGAGGCATATGCCAACATTGCATCAGACAATGGGATCGATATAGAGCCTATTAGAGATCATTTGAGATGCAGAGGTCGTTCAGTTCCAGGATCCCATCACTCTCAGCCGAGCACTAGTGCGCATCAGGATCCACCTACAATTCATTCTGTAGCTACACAGACTATGGGTTTTACTGATATGTTGATTGGTGTTGGTTCATCATCGCCGATGCCATCTCACCTTCATAGTCCTCTACATTCATCATTTCTAGCACGACATGGGATAGACCGGATGGATGCAGATGTTGATTCGTCACTTGACCATTTGGTGGATATGGTGGAGGTGACTATTTCAGAGGACTTAGGTCATCTGATATCAAATGATATTCATGTATGTGTGCATGTGCATGTTTCAATTCTTTTTTCATTATTTTTTTTTTTTTTTAACTAGATATTCATGTAAGTTGATATATATATGTATATATATTGTTACAGGTGGACATACCTCATATCACTCCTAGCCTTGGTCCGGATCGTGTGCATGATCGGTAAAGCTGACTCTGTGGATGAATCTATTGCCGGTGGACATGTGGGTTTTGTTTTATATAATGCACCGCGTGTATATGTACATGCAATATTTATGCTTCAATACATGAATACAGATTAATATTTTAAAAAATACAAGTTCATTTAAAAGTAACCATAGAAATTTATTTAATATAAATTATAGTGTATTTAACTTACATCTTAGCACACAATTTTATTTGCCGGGGCTCGGCACATCCATCGGATCGGGTTCATTCTCATTTAGATGGTCATTCGATAGGTAAAGACATTCATATTAAGGCCATGCACTAGATTTTATCTTTTATGCATTTGTATACATGATGATCTTTAGTATTTGAGATTTGATGATCTCTAACTTTATTCTTATATGATATACATTTTTATTTGCTTGTTGTTGATCTTTTGAAGTATTTGACATTTTGGTAGTCTTTAATTTGTTCCCCATTTTGCTTATATGATATGTACATATATTTTTCTTATATGATATATACATACATTTACAATATATACACTAGCATAATATGTGTTATGTTTATATGTATTGAATCCCTTTACATGTATGTACATGTGTTTGCTTATGGTTTAAACATGTTTTCACATAATATATGTATGCATTTGCTTTAAATATTCAATATACATACATGTTTTCTTATTTTATGATCTCTTACAACTTACATTTCCTTATATTCAATATACATTTGATTTCTAGTAGAATTTTATGGAAATCAATGCCACTTTATAATTAAGTTCATTCATGTTGATCACAATAAAAAAAATTTTTTAAATGACTTAAGCAACATGAACCATTGAGTTGAGAACAAGATTTAATCTTTTTGACAAGTAACCACGAAGTGGGTTAAGTATAATTAAAGAATTAAATTCAAATTTTCACCTCTAATGCTCGTTTTGACAAGTAACTTGAAATTCAATTTAAAATCAGCTAGAAGAAAATTTAATTCAAATTATACCTCTATTATACATTTTTGACAACTAACTTGAAATTCAATTCAAATATAATTAAGAAAATTCAATTCAAATTATACCTCTAATATACATTTTGACACTTTAACAAAATTCTAAAATTACTAGATATGTTGTGCATACCTATGAATTAAATGACAACAAACTCCACAATGAAATAACTTGTTTGTTTACTACTCAAGATTCATTTAAACTAGGATCTAGTTATTCCATGTACACTAGAATAATTTTTTTCCCATCCCATATGCATATAAATAGAAACTTATTTTTCATTATTCTGGATATCAAATTGCAAGATTAATTCTCATTTATATCACTTGGAGCATAGATTTTGGATAAGTTTTTGCACATTTATCAAGGAGGCAAATATTGGAGCTCGAAAACTTTTCATTTTTATCAATCAAGGAAAAATTTGGAGGATAATTTAACTAAGTTGGTAGAGGACTTGTTTTGAGTCATCTACAAGTTGAAGAGGAAAATGAGACAACAAAGAAAAAGAAAAAAATGAGTCTCAACGAAAATTGTCAAAAGAAGAACATAAGAGGCGTGAACAAAACTTGGAAAATTATCATAGAAAGAAACAAGGTACATGCTTGTTTCTTCTCTCTCTCACTCTCAAGTGTGTGTTTAGGACTTTTACTTTGAAAAAACATGAGTATTCATTTGATGGGATGGAATCCATAATTTTTGCATTACTCCACCCAATAATTTGGTTAGTACACCTAAACATAAATTTGTATGTGCATACATTTTGCATTGGATTTCTTATTAAAATTAGAAATGTTTAATGTATGACCATTTTTCAACTTACAATACCCCAACTTAAAATGTACTCTTAAACTAAATATTGTACATTAAATCCTTCCCTACAAACCTTACACTTATCATTTACCAATACCTTTGTTTAATGTTTTTGCCATCACATTATCATTGTTGAGTATTGCATCTACACCAATTTTCTCTTGCTTTGTTCATGAAGAAATGATAGTGTACTTCAATACATAATTAGTTCTCCAATGAAACCTTAAATTTTGTGGTTCCTCACTTTATGCCACTTTGATTTTCATAATTTTTTCAACCACATTAATTATTTTATGGCTTTGCAAATTCCTGTATATTCTAACTTTGCACTTTGAAAGAAACCATTATTTTTTCTTAATTTTTCATGAAACTACACCTTCATGTACAATGAAGTAGCATTTTAATTTTGATATTTGGTGATCAATATCCCTATCCAATCTACATTGCAACATCTAATTAGCTTAAAAATTTTCTAAACTCCCATTGAATTTAATCTAATGATCAATAGTT
>VDFB02199697.1:0-27066 GCA_007258455.2 Sequoia sempervirens
AGCTAAATGACCACTTCTATTCTAACTGCTAAGAACTGTTTGAATGCGAGAAAATGATAGAAAGTAACATAACAGAAATAAAGTATAGTAAACTAAGTAAAATGTAAATGATAAAGTGAGAGAATAAGAGATAGATAATTCTCACAACAACCTAGATAATGAAGTCTCTAGCAAGTAAATGTCTTAAATACCTACACACATAATACTAAGAAAAAATGTTGGCGCTGTTTAGGGGCTTGCCTCAGTCAAACACCCATTTCGGTGTTCCCACCTCCATAGATAACTAGATAGATATAGAGAAATAATAAGAAGAAATGAAATGATTGCAAGAGTGATAAAGACAAACCCCGCTCAAGGAGGAGAACCCATATCACCAAATAGAGATGCAATAGATAGGGGATGTGAGAAATCCCAAGATGCTTAAAGACATAAGATACACAGGATATCACCTGCAAGGCTTAAGGAAGCCAAGGAGAAAGATAAAGAGAGAAGGGTTGTGAGAGCCAAGAGAGTTGTAATAGCTTGAGAGCTTGAGGCTACTATAGCAAGCAAGAGAGTTGTGCAAGATTGAGAGAACAAGAGAAAGAGAAAAGAGAAAAGACCCAAAAGCTAGAGAGAATCTAGAGATAAATTAGAAGTAGAATGGTTAAGGAAGAGGGAATTAAAAAGAATCTTCTCCGGTTATTTACAAAGGTATCATAAAGTTGTTAAAGTAGCTGAAAAATGGCAAGGCACTCAAAAAAAGTTGTTTGAACTTTGAAATGTCATAGGACGATAGCATAGTGCGTAAACGTCTATGTGACACACTAATGTCTAGACAAATCACACTAAAAAATAACAAGAATGAGAAAAGAACAAGGTTTGCTGCAAAGATGATGCTTAAAGGTAGCTATTGAAAGGGGGTCCTGAGCATCCTGAGAGGGAGAAAGGATGATGCAAGGGCTAAAATGAGCCTACACAAGTTCTAAGGGAGTGGACACTAAGGTAGATACAAGAATGTATGTGAAATTGTAAGGGGTGCAATTTAATGAAATTGCATTTTGTCCCCACTTTAGCAAGCATATGAACCTACACTAATATGCACACTAAAGGAAATCTACTAAACATAAATGACATCATGATGCCAAAAGGATAATGTAGAGGAAACAAATAACTCTTTGAACCTAGAAAGAATGCCCCCAGGTTGAAGACCTACAAAAAAAATGCATTAGAAAAGAAATATCTACACAAGATATCAAGGTTAGAAGATAAAAAACCATTACATCATGGGGTTAGAACATATACATGAATAACACACACACAAATGAACATAAAAAACTAAAGGATTTGAGTCAAGAAAGTGAAAGAGACCTCAATGTAGAAGTTTGTCTCAGTACTATGCGTCATCCCCAAATTAAGAAATAATATATAGAAGAATTCTTAAATGGAGAGAAGAATGTAAGGATTGATTTATTCAAGAGAAGAATACATAAAAAAGATAGGGAAGCAATCAATGTCAAAGAAAGACAAAGCATATACTTAGGATGAAGAAGATATAGGTCTTCGATCTAGTATATACCCATACATGAAGAGAAGAGAGATGGCTCCATAGGTACTCGGTCATATGGAAATTGAACAAAGGCTTTATAGGTTCTCGGTCCTATAGAAGTTGAACAAAGGTCTTACAAGTTCTCATCCTATAGGAAGGGAGAGGTTCATAGGTTCTCGGTCTTGTAAAGGGAGTGCCATAGGTTCTTAGTCCTACAGGGATTAGCATGAAAGGACTCCATACGTGCTCGGTCCCGAAGACTTGATGTGAAGGTCCCTTATAGGTACTCAATTTTGCAAGGCAAGCTTGATGCAAAGGAGCTCTACAGGTTCTTAGTCCTGTAAAGCAAGACTGGTCAGATAAGCATGTGGTTGCTGAAAGCTGTATTGTAGGATGGTCATGGAAAAGATAGGTCTAGTCAGGTTGCCCCCAAGCTAGATGCGAAGATATAACATGGGTATAGTTGGGTTTCCCCCAAGCTAGATGCCAAGAATATAAGATGTCTAACACCAAGACATGATGACATCAAATATAAGATATTTATACACTTGAGAGTTCCTTTTAAGAAGAAGGCTTCTAAGGAAAAATACCCTGTATGCTATGGGCCCATTCAAAGGAAAACTACAATTGAAAGATAGAGAGAAAAGAGGGGGCATTCTTAAGGACACACATATCTAGGACAAGTTATCACTACCCCTAGCATATAGGGGAGGAGAACCATGCAAGATACTATTGTGTCACTACCATAGAAATAGTATGGTTTCACACAATAGTGTATGACCATGAATGACAATGAGCAAGTAAAGCTAGAATTGCAACATCATGGGCAACAACACAATAGAAAGGAGGTGTAAGAACCCCATGAGAAGATGCCTAGAATGGACAGGATAGAGGTAGACCTCGATATCACTTATCATGTGAAGAAAAGGTGGGTGCATCAACAAATGAAAGAGTGATGACACCAAAATCTTGAAGTTGTTGTATTTTGTCCTTCAAGGCCTTACATTCACTAGTGGATTGGCCAAGTGCTTGATGGTATGCACAGAAAGTGTTTTTCTTTATCATGCTTATGAGATTTCTTATGTGATGGAGGAAGAGTATGAGTGGGATTTGAGAAGCCTCAACAAGATATGATCTTGCTCAGATAGAGGATGGGGAGCAAGAAGTAACCCTTTCTCTTGTGAAGAAGAGTTCAACTACTTAGGAGAAGAAGACATGAAGATAACAGATAATGGAGGATGAATAGGGGAAATCATGTCAACATTCAACCATGGTTTTTGCTTAGATTGTTCATTCGGGAAATCAATCCCCAAATTATGTTTACAAGGTATACACTCTATAGGGATCTAAATTCATTGTTTGTTGCACCCACAACCTTTATGCCCATAGCCATATTTATAGGCAAGTTTAGATCCTGGGCCATAACATGTTTGCAAATATTGAGAAGGAGGAGGATCTTCATAAAGAGCATTAATCTAGTAATGGGGATTTTACTCCTTTATAGGATCACCATCAACCTTCTTGATAGGACTGATAACATTAGCCTCTTCAATAGAGTCATGATCATCTTCCTTAGAAGGGGGAGGATCAATATTGAGAACATTACAATTTGTGTTCATATTATCCCATGATGCAAAAGAATAATCATCTTTGATAGCAGGTTTGGATGATGTTATCAGAAGGTCTAAGTGGATTAGGTCGACTTTATATTCTCCAATGAAGGATTATACAAATTCTAAAGAGCCCCAATCATCACCAAGACATGCATTCTTTTGAGAAGAGGTAAAAGGAGTGGACTTAAGATTTCTTGCTTCAGAAGAATATTCTTTAGGGACATTTTCCTCAAGAGTATCCTTTGTAATGGGTACTCTTGGAGTAGACATCAACACATTGGAAGACACTAAAGGGACAAGAGTAGGCACAACTAAAGCCTAACCAACAACTGTCATATCACATAAGTGTATAGCATTAGGGTCAACCCTAATTATGACTACTTGATTATTATGAATGAATTTAATAGATTTATGTAAGGTAGACGAGACTTCACCCATAACATGAATCCATGGTCTACTGAGAAGTAGGTTATATGGTAACTTTTTTGACATAACATGTACCAGGGTGGGTATGGTAATAGGTCTCAACCTTAAAAGGAAAGATTATTGTGCCTAAGGCTTGCCAACCAACATTATCAAACCCATGAATACATAAGAAAGAAGTGGTAAGAGAAGATGAATCAATTTCAATTTTAGGCATTAGATCAATTCTACACTCATTGAGTGTTGAACCAGTGTCAATGATAGTGCATCTAATGCCAATATTATTAACACTAACTATGATCATTAGAGGATCCAGATGCTTCTGCACCTCTGAAGGTGGGATTTCTTGTGGATATAACATAATATTCAATGAATCCATATGAATATGTGCTATTAATGTATTAACATATTCCATCCTAGTAGAAGAAGCCAAGAGGATCTTTTGCAAGGTTTCTTGAATAAACAAGAGTAGACTGAAACAAGTCCCACAATGAGATCTTGGCCAGAGTAACATGAAGTTGCTCGACAAGATCATAATCACTAGTTGCTTTAGCTCTAGGTTTAGTTGTTGAAGGAAGACTTGGTTGAGAAGGTGGTAAAGAAGTAGGTTGACCAACAATTATGGGCTTTTGCTCTATAAGAGGGAGCCTTAGAAGGATCAAGAAAATCACTATTGAATGGAACACCATTAATAGAATAAATCCTTTTAGGAGAAGGACTAGCCAGAGTCAAATAAATGACAGGTCTCTTAGGCCTTTGAGGGGTGCAAGAGATAGATTATATTTATAGATTCCTTATAATTTATAGAAGAATAATTTGAAGAAATATGCTCAACATCTATCCCTAGAGGATCCAATGTGAGAGGAACTTCATCATTCACTAATGCATCATCTCTAGAAGAGAGTACATCAAAATGAAGACGAGATTCATCATTCATGATTGAAACGTCTCTAGAAGAGATTGCCTTGGAATGAAGAGAAGGTAGAGTAATTTTAAGAAAAGAATTAATAATTTCATCCTCTTGCACCAAAACATCCTTACAAGTAGAAGGAATTTTTGGAGAGGGATCAACAAAGAATAATAAGAAAGGAGAGAAGAACTCACTCTCACATGCTTGTAAGAGAATTTCCTGAAGCTTCTTAACAAAGTTGGAAAGAGATAGAAGGAAGACAAATAAAAAATACATTTTAAAATAGAGATAGAGACAAGTTGACTGAAGGCCAACACATATTAGTATTGAATCGGTATGGAATGAGGTTTGGGGAATTGCCTCAATTTTTTTTTGTTGGAGGATAACTCTTTGGATTTTTCCTTTTTTTTGTGGAAGAGGTGTTCACATCAAGTTCACCAAAATGTAGAGAAGGTGGATTCGTTGCTCACAAGTCTCTTTATTCTCAAGAGAGTCCCAAGGAATTAACTTCCCTAAACTACCTCACACTACCACAAGGAATGGAGTGAGAGTTTCAAAATTAGAATGATTAGGTCATAGAGGTTTTATGGAAAAACTAATGAGCTCCCGACCAAAGGATGACAACGTAAAACAAGGATGATAGCATGACATGCTAGAGTCCTAGATGCACATTGAAGTCTCGTACAAAATAAAACACAAGATTAATATCATAGAAATAGCTAAATGACTACTTTTATTCTTGTAAACGATGATTTTGGTTTTCCCTCACAATACTTTTCTCCTCCTAGGGGTTTTCACCTAAAAAGGAGAAAGGAGATTGAAAGGGGACCAAAATGTAAGGGTTTACACTCAAAGTCTATGTTAATAAGATATATTATGCCTAATTAAAATTTCCTAATGTACTGACAGAAAAAGAAATGATTTAATGATGCAAAATCTAAGAAAAGTAAAGTTCTGGAAAACACAATGTGATATGCAAAAATGCCCAAAAAATGCAGCTAAATGATGAAATAGCAGAAAAAAATAAAAGAGGTGCACCTAGAATCTAAAGGTTGATGCTGGAAGATTTTGGAATCCTGAAAAAGTGACTGAAAATTCTGACTGGGACACATACACCAAGTGGGGCAACTTAGTCCTAGTTTTAGGAAACTTTGCCAGAATAGGAATCTATTGTATGGGTAACCAGAAATGCCAAAACCAATTTTCAGGCCTAGAAGTAGGAGTAATTAGCCACTAGTGGTGACTTAGTCCTCCTTCAAATCTTGAGGAATTTGAGATAGAATCTGGAAGTCTTAGATCTGTACTTTATTTTATGATAGGTGTCCGTACTTGTTTCTATAGAAAATAGGGTAGAAAGCCTCTCCAAGGTTGAACTAGGATGATGTTGACTTGATTGACTTGGTAGACTTGTTGACCACCTTTCAACACCTAATTTCTTGATAAATATGCATACAAAGTTTTGCAAATACATGTGCAAAAGGGAAAAATGGTTGAGGGTTAGAGAATAGGGGTTTTCCTTGGTCAAACCCCACTTTGGTAATCAAACCCTAAACAATCAAATGAAATGTAAAAAGTATGATAAATAGATAACATGAAAATGTCATAAACTTACCACACCTTTGATGCTCAAAATCTAAAAATATGCAATGAAGTGCTCCAATATATTGACTTGATAATGCTTGATTTGCTTGAATGCTTACGAAGCTTATGATGCTTAATGAGTGCAAGAGATTGTATGAGATTGGGAGATATGAAATAAGGTGAAAAACACTTATTTATACCTGATTTTATTAAAATTTCTTGAAAGTAACATATCACATTGTGACCTCAAGGGTTAGAGGACAAAATCCTGCTAGAATTTTAAAATTATTTTGAGTTTTGTCCAAAAAGGGCTAAGTCACCCCTATTGGCGACTTAGTCCCACTTAAGAAAATTAAGTGGGTGTTAGGAATTTTGGGGCATTAAAAGTTGTCCAATAGGAATGTTCTATAAAACACTTGAAAACGACTGGAAAGTACATTAAGGGGTCAAATAAAGCATAAGAAAGGTGTAAATAGTGAAATCAAGCCTAGAAAAGTGTGAAATCTTGTTACAAGACTTTACAACACTTCAAAATAGGACTTAATAAGTGATGAAAAGGTGATTTTCATATGAATTGTAATGAATAGAGCCTAGAAAAGTGTAGAAATTTTTTACAGCACTCCACAAAACCTTTACAAGACACCATAATTTGAATGTTTAGGTCCTAACGTGAATGTTTAAACCACATTACAACATTAAACCCAAGAAAAATCAATCCAAAGTCCATTAGAAAAACTCAAGTGAGCGTAAAAATGTCAACTATACATTTTTTGGCAACACATTAATCCCCCACCTTAGTGATAGGATGAACTTGCTTCAAGCTCTTGCTAAAGTAGCCCAACATGCATATCAAGAAGGATCCTAATGCACTCATGTTGGTAAGATGAAACAACAATAATCAAGAGGGATGATCAAACACCCAGAATCAAGATCTCATGGTAAACCAAACATAAGAACAAAGGAACACACATGATGAAGAAAAGAAATGAAAGCTTCAATTGCATGTCTAGCTCATTGTGGATTAGATCTAGGTTGGTTGTTTGAAGTATGAAATGTGAACTCACTTTGGAGTGACAAAAAACATGGTTGTCTGCTGGGTGAGAAAGCCCAAGTATACTCATCCTGGGGCCATGAAACTTCTGGCTGTCTATGGGATGAGAAAGCCCAAGAGGGGAGATAAATACGCTAGTTGGTATGCACTCACAAACACATAGGTGGCTATGGGGAAAATTTGTGCCTCAAAATGGGCTTCCTGCTCAACCATATTAAAGTTATACCTCTTGATAACTATAACAAGGCAACACAAGGAAAATGTTGGTTCGCGCTTCATGAGATAAGCAAAGCTTCGTATGCTTAGAACTCGTCAACAAATGCAAGGGTACCACATGCATGAAATTTGCATTATGCAAGGTGGAAAAAATGCAAAAATGTAAAATGCTAAATATGTTTAAAGGAGTCTTGTTAAGTTCATGCAAGGTCTGTCACTTAGGGAGCATTATGTCTAATGTCTCCAAGAGAGGACCAATCAAAGAATAAAATATTCACAACTTAGGGGATGCAGTACATCACATCAAACCACCAAGAGAAATGCAATATGCTAAGATAGATCACAGTTATGAAGGAAATCACACCCAATGTCATCCACAAAGTGACTAACGCATTGTATGAAGTGACAAGGTTGCACTAAGAATCAAAAATGAAAATGAAATGATGGTAATGTATGCCCCCCACTTTAAAGGAATTGCTATACATCGTTTTGTGAGAAATCACTTTAAAGTAGCAAAGGGAAAAATGCAAAAAGGAAACAAGACATGAGAGCCAACTTGGAAAACCTCTATGCCAAGTCATATGTAAATGAAAAATAAAACAAAAGAAAGGGAGGTTTCCCCATAGAAAAGAACACACCAAACACATAAGGGATCTATGGATTTGGGTCAGTATGTTCGTTGCTGCAATGTTGTGATTAAAGAGCTCAAAATTGTGATCATTCCCCAATACATAGAACTGGAAGAATGACACAAAGAGAGTGAAAACAAAAGAAAAAAAAAGCTCATTTTGGGTCAACATGGAAGAGACATTTTGGTCTCAACACTTTTCATCATCCCCAAAAGGAAAACACAAGTGGAACAAAAATGAAAAGACAAAAAAGAAAAATCTTTTGGGTCAACATGAAGGGAGACATTTCAGTCTCAATTCCTTGCATCATCCCAAAAGGGACAAAGAAAAAGACAAAGAAAAGGAAAAGGGACCTTTTAACAACATGGAAGAGACATAGGGCACTCAATGCTTTGCCATCCCCAAAAGGAAAACACAAAAGAAAAAAGGAAAAAGGACCTTTTGGGTCACATGGAAGAGACATAGGGCATCTCAATGCTTTAGGCCATCCTCAAAAGGAAAAAAAAAAAACAAAAGAAAAAAGAAAAAGTGAAAAGAATTGTACGACATGTAGAAGAATGAAGGTACAAATAGAAGAAGTGCACAAAGAGAGATAGAGCATCAAACACATGTTACAGGGAACACAATATGCACATAAAAGCACACCAAAGAAAAGAAAAAGAAAAGGAAAATGCAAAAAAGCTAGCAAGTCAAATGCAAGTCAACCATCTAACAAGTCATCTGCCTCCCAATCATGTTTAGTATATTGTGAGGGCGATTGACTGGCCAAAGGAGGAATTGCAAGTGTTGAACTAGGAGATGTGCTAGGTTCTTAACTTGGTGTAGAAGATTTATCATTTAAGCACATGGTATATGAAAATAAAGAATTTAGATCATTATGCAATTCTTCATCTATTTTTGTGATCTCCTCATCATCATCACATCAAGATTGATTATGAAAGGAGGACGAAGGGTTATTTCCAAGGAAGGATGTATCAAAAGTTGCGGTTGTTGGATCAATTCATTTTGTTTTGAGGGATAGACTGCATTATCTTGTGGCAGGTCAGGATGAGGAGGGTGATCATCTATTGCTGTTGTCAAAGGAAGAGGTTGATTTTATTTGTTAGTTTCATTTTTCATTTTACGAGAAAGGAGACGACGATGATGCCTATGCTCTCTAGCACTACGGTTTTGTTTTATTTTATTTTGAATTTATTGAGGTGTAAGAGTAGGTTGATCTATCATAGATTCCTTTTCTTCTAGAGGGGGAAAAACCAAAGAAATTGAATAAGATGGGTCACTCACTTTCTCTTTATATTTATACACTTGTTTAATGCGGAGAGGCATGACAGGATTTGTTTCATTTTCTCTTGGGTGTTTAAATGAGGAAGGGGAAGTGTTTATGGGTGGTTTCTCATGAGGTTGTATTATTTTTTCAATGTCAGACTTAGGATGAAGCATGGTTTCATCTAGGATAGGAGGAGGTGAAGTAAATTGTCTCTTCAGGTCCCCATAGGTATAAGGCACCATTGCTTTAATAGCTACCACTTGATTCATAACTGGTTGGGTTGGTTGTGGAGAAGGCTGATTGAACTATAAAAAGCTTTAGTTTGGTTTTCTAAAGTTTTGCGCATTGTTTTGATTATTTTGCTCATACTTCTCAGCTCGATTAGAAGTGGAATTTGAATCACAACTAGAAACCGAATTGTGATAGTCACAAAGGTTTGTGCATAAATACATGAACGAAGGAAATTTCATCATAGTTAACTTATCTTGAAGGCGATTATGTAAGTTTTCAATAAGCATCTTTTGCAGATGTGAAGCAGGAATCTTGACATCAATTTGAGCATATAATGACTGATAACATGAAATCAAGTCAATTAATTTTTCATCATTATTTTGTTTACATTGCATTAAATCAACCATTGTCTTTTTTGGAGTCATATGAACTTGGAAATGACTTATGAAAGCATCCACAAGTTCATTGAATGATTAGATTGAATGATTAGGTAAGTTTGAAAACCACTCTAATGTAGTGTCCTTCAAGTTCCTAGGAAAAAGTTTGGCTAATAGCTTATCATCAAGGACAAAGTCACAGCATAAGGCTGTATAAGCATTGACATGATTTAAAATAGGGTCTCCTCTACCTCTGTATTTCTCAAACCTAGGCATTTCAATTCCTTGTGGCATCTATGTGCATAATATTTCTAAGGATAATGGGCTACTACAAACATGATATGTTGGTGGAGCATTTTGGCTTTGGCTAATGGTGGATAGTGGTTGTTGCATGGATGCAACTATTTTAAAGAGTCATGTAATGATGGGATCGATGTAAGTGGTATGAGGTGGAAGAGAAAATGGAGATGGAGTGTGTGTAATGCTAGGGGAAGTGAAAGGGACACTAAGAGGGGTGAATGTGGAAGAAGGAATATTCGATGCTACAAAAGAACTAGGAATGCTAGTTGGGATAGTAAAAGAAGGAGCCACATGACTAACCTATTGCATAGTTGTTGTAACCCGAGGAGTGGTATAAGTTGGTATGGATGGAATGGTTGAAGGGGGAGGAATGTGAGATCCTCCTTGGCTTGCAACTATGTTTGTTGATTGGGATGTGGAGGGAGCATGTTTATTATATATCTCAGCTATTTGTTTCATAACTTGCAAGTCATCATCACTTTTAATCAAATGATGAAGGTTTTCTATGGAAGGTATGGTAGTTGTGGATATGTTTTGAAGGGATAAGTCTTGTAAATGTGAAAAATATTCATGAATGCTAATCACCTTGTCTTGCAGAATAGCACTAGTTTGTGTGTCAACATGCATAGGATGGGAAGGTGAAGGAATGTTAGTGGTAGTATCCATTCCTAATGCACCATTGTCCATACCAGGAGTAGGAGCTCTTGAGATCCCAAGGTCCACAAAAAAAGTGCTATCATGGGAAGCCATGAGTCTAGAACTTTGTCTCACTAAAGTATTATCAATGAGGCACCAAACACTCATACAAGTACCACAAAAGATAGGGTGGATGGAAATGCAAGGAAATCTAGGGAAAATAAAATGCAAAAAGCAATAATTCTATAAACTGAAACAAAGATGTAGTACTAGAAAATAGAAGTATAGAGAATATTAAGAAATTACCAAAAAATGCAATGTAAAATATGCAAAAGGAATAAGTTGACCAAGGTGGCAATTTAGTCCCACTGATGGGTATGTGTAGGAATGATGGGCCAAAAAGTGGTGATATGATGGGTATGTGTAGGGTATGACTTTTTTTTAACCCAAAATTGATGAAATGAAAAGGGTTTTTAAAGGAGATTCTCAACTTTCAACCAATATAAATTATTCTTTACTTTGAATTTAATAAATAATTATTATTCATTTTCTATTTGAATTATGACTAAAGTCCTGATTGATAGGCTGATTGAAAAACATCTATAGCTTTCAAACAGTATCACATTTTTTGAATCTGAAACATGTGTAACATTCTATGATTTGCATACTATAGGATTAAAAATATAATAATAATTTCATGAAGTTTTGACCAAGTTAAGGTGGTCAGATACAGTTTGAAGTTTATATTTTTAAAAATTGTAATAAAACTCATAATTAATTAAATTTACTTTTGGAAAAGAATTACAAAAAAAATATGCATCACATCAGACATGAGTCCTCTACTTATATCTAAAATATTATAAAAATATTATCATTTTATTGTGGTTAGGGTGGTCAAATAGACACTTCTTATTTCTTCCTTGAAATGTAAGTACTACTACATTGAAATTTCAAATTTTCACCAAATAGGATTTAAAAAAAAAAAAACCTAGTAGTTTAGAAACTACATTCATTTTGCTATAGATTCTATTCTTACATATTTTTGAAATAATATAGATAACTTATTCAAATATTTATGTCAAGTTGGCCCCTAACTTTGATTTTTTTGAATTTTTCGCCACTTAAGGGCTTGTTTTTTCCATGACGATCTTGCACATACCTTGATGATTTTTTTGTGTTTTTTCAGAATTTTAAAATGCAATTCTATGTCTTCAGATGCATAAATGCAAGTGCAAGATGCAAATAGATTTTTTTTGTGTTTTTTAGTGCAAAAATGATGCAATAATGCAAGCTAATTGAGCTTTTTTCACTAATGCAATTTGAAACCCTAGGATGCACTTTAACCAATGCAAGATGCAATGAAAATGAAACCTAGGATGCACTTTGTAAATTAGAAAGGAATATGTTCAAAGGATAGGTTCACCAAAATGTAAACAATGATTTTGGTTTGCCCTCACAATACTTTGCTCCTCCTAGGGTTTTTCACCTAAAAAGGAGAAAGGAGATTGAAAGGGGACCAAAATGCAAGGGTTTACACTCAAATTATATGTTAATGAGATGTATTATGCCTAATTAAATTGTCCTAATGTACTGATCTAAAAATGAAATGATTTAATGATGCAAAATCTAAGAAAAGTAAAGTGTTGGAAAATACAATGTGATATGTAGAAATGCCTAAAAATGCAGCTAAATGATGAAATAACAGAACATAATGAAAGAGATGCACCTAGAATCTGAAGGTTGATGATGGAAGATTCTAGAATCTTGAAAAAGTGACTAAAAATGCTGATTGGGATAAATACACCAGATGGGGCGACTTAGTCCCAGTTTTAGGAAACTTTGTCAAAATAGGAATCCGCCAAATGGGTAACTAGAAATGTCAAAACCAATTTTCAGACCCGGAAGTGGGACTAATTTTCCACTAGTGGTGACTTAGTCCTACAAATCTCAGGGAATTCAGAACAAAATCTGGAAGTCTTGGATCTGTACTTTCTTTTCTGACAAGTGTCCATACTTGTTTCTATAGAAAATGGGGTAGAAAGCCTCTCCAAGGTTGAACTAGGATGATGTTGACTTGATTGAATTTGTAGACTTGTTGACCACCTTTCAATAGCTAATTGCTTGACAAATTTGCATACAAAAGTCTGCAAATACACATGCAAAAGGGGAAAAATGGTTGAGGGTTAGAGAATAGGGGTTTTCCTTGGTGAAACCCCACTTTGGTAAATCAAACCCTAAACAATGAAATGAAATGTAAAAATTATGATAAATAGATAACATGCAAATGTCATAAACTTACCACACCTTTGATGCTCAAAATCTGAAGATATGCAATGAAGTGCTCTAATAGATTGAATTGATAATGCTTGATTTTCTTGAATGCTTATGATGCTTAATGAGTGCAAGAGATTGTATGAGACTGAGAGATATGAAATGAGGTGAAAAACACTTATTTATACCTAATTTTATTAAAATTTCCTGAAAGTAACACATCACAGGCTGACCTCAAGGGTTAGAGGACAAAATCCTGCTAGAATTTTAAAATTATTTTGAGTTTTGTGCTAAAAAGGACTAAGTTGCCCCTATTGGCAACTTAGTCCCACTTAAGAAAATTAAGTGGGTGTTGGGAATTTTAGGGCATTAAAAGTTGTCCAACGAGAATTTTCTCAAAAAACCACTTGAAAACAGTTGGAAAGTACATTAAGGGATCAAATAAAGCATAAGAAAGGTGTAAATAGTGAAATTAAGCCTAGAAAAGTGTGAAATCTTGTTACAAGACTTTACAACACTTCAAAATAGGACTTAATAATTGATGAAAAGGTGATTTTTTATATGAATTGTAATGAATAGAGTCTAGAAAAGTGTAGAAATGTTTTACAACACTCCACAACACCTTCAAAAGAGACCATAATTTGAATGTTTAGGTCCTAATGTGAATGTTTAAACCACATTACAACATTAAAACCAAGAAAAATCAAGCCAAAGTCCATTAGAAAGACTCAAGTGAGTGTAAAAATGTCAGCTATACATTTTTTGGCGACAATTCTAACTGCTAAGAACTCTTAGAATGCGAGAGAATGATAGAAAGTAAAAAATGAAATAAAGTAAAGTAAGTAAAATGTAAATGATAAAGTGAGAGAATAAGAGATAGAGAATGCTCACAACATCCCAAGTAATGAAGTCTCTAGAAAGTAAATTTATTCAATACCTACACACATAAGACCAACCTAGAAAAATATTGGGGTTGTTTAGGGGCTTGTTGTAGTCAAACCCTAGTTTCAGTGTTCCCACCAACGCAGATAGCTAGATAGATAGAGAGAAAAAATAAGCATAAATGAAATGACTGCAAGAGTGATAAAGGAAAATCACACTCAAGGAGGAGAACATATATCATGAAATAGAGATGCAATAGATAGGGGATGTGAGAAATCCCAAGATGCTCAAAGACACAAGATAAGCAGGATATGACCTGCAAGGCTTAAGGAAGCCAAGGAGAGAGATAAAGAAGGAAGGGTTGTGAGAGCCTTTTGAGTTGTGAAGAGTGTTGTAATAATTTGAGAGCTTGAGGCTATTGTAGCAAGCAAGAGATTTATGCAAGATTGAGAGAAAAAAGAGAAAGAGAAGAGAGAAAAGACCCAGAAGCTAGAGAGAATCCAGAGAGAGTAAATGAAGCGAAAGAATTGATTTAAAGAGGGAATATGAGGGAAAAGAAGCTTCTTGAGTCATTACAAGGCATCTTAGGTTGTTACCATGGATAAAGGTAGCTGAAAAGTGGCAAGGCACTTGGAAATGGTTGTCTAAACATTGAAATGTCATAGGATGCTAGTGCGGCGTGTGATGTCTATGCGGCACACTAGTGTCAAAACAAATCATGCTACAAGACAATGAGAACAAGAAAAGCACAAGGTTTGACGCAAAGTTTACGTGTAAAGGTAGTTGTTGAAAAGGGGTCTTGAGCATCCTAAGAGGGAGAAAGGCTGATGCAGTGGCTAAAATGAGCCTACACAAGTTCTAAGGGAGTGGACACTAAGGTGGATACAAGAATGTATGTGAAATTGTAAAGGGTGCAATTTAATGACATTATAATATTTTAAAAAGTAAATCTTAAAATTTTCATGTTTTGAAAACATAATGGTTTCCATGGGATGTCGCCTTTTGTTTTAACTATTTATCCAAAATAGAAAAAAATTATATCATCCTGATATAGAATATTTTCTCTAGTGCATGACATATATTTTTTAATTTTAATTTTTAAAATATTTTTCTTAACAAGATAATCAACATCATATTTTGGTGCTAATGACTTGCTTTCTAATAAAAATTTAAAATATAATAAAAATAAAACTATCAAAAAATTATATTTTCAAAAACTACACTTGTAGATCTACAAAAGGTATTTTTTGTACTTTAAAAAAATACTATTATATAAGAGTAGGAGTTGTTGAAACATATATTTTTTTGAATAATTTTATATTTTTGGAAAATTAGCCCCAAATTGGTGTAAAATATGCATTTAAAGGATATTTCTACTTAAAAAGTTGTGGCCCATATCTAACTTAGCTATAATGAATCTAACTAGACCATATGTTTGAACAAAATTGTTTTTCAGTTAGAAATTATTAAATTCACTTGTGCTAATAAGTTGGGTGAAAGTGTGACACAACTCTATACTTTTACCCATGGGTTTTAGTCATTGAATTTTTTTCTATGGCCTTAAACCAAATCAAAATTAATAAAGGAAAATGAGAAAAATCTAACCAAGCAATGATACATATTAATAAATTATCCTTTGCCTAAGGTATGCCTTTGGGTTTTTAGAACAATGCTCCTACAATGAGTAGAGAAGTGGTAGAGGAGTACTTACATGGGTAGCTTGGTGCTAAGTCTAAAATTATTGACTTTTAGGATTAAGACCTAAATGCTGTTGAATGAGTCATATTCCTAAATTACAAATGAATCTTTTATAGTTCCTTAATTTAAATAAATATATGCAATCAAATTTTTGTATTTATTTTTTATTTTATTACAAATATCATGTTATGTAATTGGTTAGGAAAATGATAGGGAAAAATAAATATCCTTTAGCTCAACCTAGACTCAAGTAATTCAAATTGAGTTGAGGAGATATCATAGTAACTTTAGGTTGTTTGGTTTTTAGAATTGAGAGTCTCCATACCAATGACATAGGACATCAATCATGTTGGATTCCCAAGAAGTGGAAAAAATAATAATGCTAATATGCCATATCTAAATGAACCTAGAAGGCATGATAAATAGGAGTAGAAAAATAACATATACTTCTAGGATTTTTTATTTTATTTTAGAAGGGAAGATATAAATAAAAATATCTATCATTTTATAAAACTCTTCTATATTAGTAATAAAAAATGCTTTTATTAGTTAGAACATGTGTATGATGTGACTATTTAATGTTATCTTACATAGCATATTTTTCCCTTATGTTGATGAAATTTTTAAATCTTTAGGTCTTAATAACACTATTTCATAGAAACAATGAGGGAATATATTAGGAAAGTACCCACAAAACCCTTACCAATTAACCAAATTAAACATAATTATTAAGTGTCATAGAAGTTTTTAGATCAACCATTCAAGGAGATTAACACATTAATCATATTTATAGAAATTTAATAATTATTATAGCATGTAAACAAAACTTATAAAAAAACTTGAATGAGTTAGATCTAAAAGGGAAATCAACCACAAGAAAGAGAATGACATAGATATTACCCAATATTTTTTTGAGAAAATATAGCCTCCAAAGCATTGAACCAATGTATTATTTAATAAAAATAAATCTATAAAAATATAATATTAGGATCTTTCCTCCATGGTGATCAATATCCTCTTCCTTTAGTATAAAATTGACAACATAACCCTACAAGAAAATTCTCACTTATCCTCTTCATTACTACTATCCTAAGGCCTCAATATATAAAAAAAATACAATACAAGATGCTATTAATGGTAATTCAAATCAAGTGATAACACCATGGATCAAGTAGTCAACATGCAAAGGATATCTCATGACATGTATCCAAGAGTTACAAACATATTTCTAAAAGATTCAAGATATTTATTATGAACTTGCGCATCCAACTTCAATAGAAGAAAAATTAACAACTCCCAAGTCCAAAAATGACAACACACTTCTTACACATAATCAAAGATTTGTTCTTACATTTTTACAATATCATATATGGTTCTTTCAAAATATAATGATGAACAAGATTTATACTCCACTTCACAACTCATTATAATCATATTTTTACATGAATTTTAACCATTATCTTTGTCATAGATGCTCTTGGGTGCTGCCACAATATTGTCTCACTTTTGGGATGTGCTGATTTTTGCCTAAAATCACTATTTTTTAGAAAAAATAATGATTTAAGTCTTGAGAGGCTCCATATAAAGGGTTTTAATTGAAGAGGGATAGATAATACCCCATTAGATCAAACCCCCTTGGATAGAACCCGTATAGTATTAAATCATACCCACAATGGAGTCTCCTTCACATCTATCAAAATGCTAGGAAAAAACCACTTTTTTTTACCTTTTGAGGGATTAAATAACATCATTTAAAAATTATATTTTTCAAGATTGTAGCCCTTGAAACTAGCTTTCCAACAAGTATAGGTTTTATATATTTTCATTTTATCATGTATTTAATTTTCAATTTTTACCAAACATAAGTTTTTCTCTGAACAAATCAAGCTCTTTGTTGTGCAGAGGTGGAAAAATAGTAAACCATTGTAAAAAAATTTCAAAAAATACCCATTCCCTAGATATTTATTTCCTTATTTCACCCAAAAAATAAAAATTGGATTTCAATATATACACAAAAAGTTAGGTTGTACAACACACACATATGTCCAAATTATAGTTATAGTGACTTCAAAAATTAATTAAAAAAAGAATGCAACAAAAAGTTATGAAAAAATATCCTTTCCCTAGATATTGATGTTGAGAATCTATATTCCAAAAATTATAATTTAATCCCTTATAGAAAAAAAGTTATGTTCTACGACAAAAACGCTACTTTTTGAAAATGTTGTTTTCTGTCTAAAGCAAGTTATTAAAGGATATGTTGAAATATTCATGATTTATTTTGGAAATTTTGAAAAAAAAAAAATTTAGACACAAATTTCCACAAATCACTATTTCACATCATCTTCAAATTATTTATGGTTTAGCTGCTATAGTTCTCAGAAGATGAAGATTTAGTTAAAAATATTGATGTAAATGTCCATCTTGGGCAAAAAGTGAGACATAGTATTGTGATTTCACCCTCTTACACATAATTCATGTAACAATATATTATTTTACAAATATAGTTTCACACGTAAGTGCCAAATTAAAAAATAAATTACACATGGAATAATGGCTAAGACATAAAGTAGATGAAAAATAAATAATTAAATAATTCAAATATTGAAACTTGGAAAGTATATGAGACCTAATCCCAACATTCTCTCACTTGTCACATACCATCCAAGAGGAAAAGGGAACATCAAAAAATATAATGAAATAACTACCAAGGGTATAACCATGTTCTGATAACTCTTATGTACTAATAGGCTCAACCAAACATCTACAACATCCATCAAGTGAAAACCACCTCAATCACAATAATCTCATTATCCATAATGAGTAAACAGGAAAGAAAAGAAGCCAAACCAAGATCAAATTTTGAATGTAATGAATAAAAAAATTAAGTATGAACCATGTACAAGCATAAAATATGCATGTTTGACTTGTTTTAGGGATATGTACCCTTATCACATCATGTATGATTTATAGCAATAGAAGGTAAAGGTATATCATGAATATCCTCCATAATAAATGTGTTATGAATAAAATCATATCAAGAAAAGTTTCTCAAAGGTACAACATCATTTGAATCAATAGTTTTACTATCACTATCCATAGAAGAAGTAGGAAGCATTTGAGAATCATGGATAAGTGTGGTAAGGGTATTCAAAAGGGAAAAAAAATGACTAAATTTATGAAGGAGGAGAAAGTGCACATATAATGGCCTCATGCTTCCATAAAAAATATGATCCATTTATTATAATTAAATTTTGTAAGTGAATAAAAATAAAAGGATTACATGCCACAAGTTTTATAAACATGTTAAAATCTATAAGGGAATTGTGAATCCATGATGTGAAGATATATAAATAGAGATCGACCCAAGGGTAGGTTGCATAAGTTTTGCAAGATTATGTAATAAATATTTTAAGCTCTAACTAGGAGTAGATAAATAATATGAGAATGTAATCTCAAGACATAGAATAAAGATATATTGAATGAATTAGAACTAACTAAGAACACTTGAACCTCAATCAAGTTATGAAAAATGATAAAGTACAATTCGAAAGAAAATTTGAAATGATAAAATTAAGTAATATATAAACGTAAGGTCAAAAATTGGGGGTTTTAAGATTGAGCATGCTCACTAAAATATAAGGGAAATACTTTTCTTAATATGTTGTATAGGTTAATTAATTTCAAATCCTAGATAGACAATTGACCTAAATAATAGAAATCAAGATGATAAATCTTAGAATAAAGGTTGGAAATTAAGCAAAGAGATAGAGGCACTAAGATATTATAAATATGATGAATAATTAAGCATTAATGTGGTGTAATTTTTTGGTCCTAGTATAGAAAATTAGTTTCTCTTGGTTTGCTTCTTATCTTGAAATTATATAAATCACAAAATCCTAAATTGATTCTCCTTATAACGCTTAGGATTTTCAAATATCCTTATGTTTAAATATAAAAGTGAATGAATTTAAATACCAAGACATAATGAATAATTTCATAAATGTGTAATAAACAAGACTCCCAACAATTAGTGAGAAAATGTAGGAATTGATAATTTTGAATTTAAAAATTTGACTTTGAAATTAATTCCATACTAGATATTGGAATGTAACCCATGCATTGTAGGATTGATATAAGAGCTTGAAAGTTATATATTTGGATTAGAGATGAATACATTTATGTGAGGGCTAATAATTAGGAAAATGTATGAAAGAATATGCAAACAAGGTAGAGATAAAATTAGATATATAAAAATGTGCAAAGGTTAGAGTAGATAAGGATAAAAAAAGAGTGAAAAAAGAACCAAACTTGAAAAATTGTATTCCATTAAAAATGAAACTAAAATTAAATAATCATACCATTATTAGTTTTACAATATTAAACTACTAAATTTTTTTAATATAAACATAGATCTTACATACCTAGTTTTGTCACATCCCTTTTCTAATCACATTTTAAATGATTACGTAATTGTTCAAGGTGAAAAATCAATATTTTATATGGTTCATGTGATATTTTGATAATAAACATTAATGTAATGAGCAACCAAAATAAACAAAAATATAATGACTAATTTGAAATCTAATAAAAAAATTTCTCATATGTTTTTTGAAATTAGTTTTCAAACATAAATTGATAGACATAAAGGTTCTCATTTCACAATAAATATAAAATCATTACATATTTTCATGAATCACAATGATTAAAAAGAATATTAACTAGCATATATATATATATATTATTTTAATAATAATATATATAAAATACGCCAAGAGATATCTCTCTCGGGGCACCTATTTTTAAATCAAATTTTTATTATAAAAATTGAATAGGCGCCTCCTCGAGAAGGATATCTCTCAGCGTATTTTATATTTATTATTATTAAAATAATATATATATATAAATATATGCTAGTAGCAATCACAAAAGGCAACATGCAATATCAAATTCTTTTACTTTTATAAATAAATTATTTTATAATATTACCATTTACACAATCAAAAAATACTAACATAGGCCTATTGTAGGGCTAGGGCTGGGGCTAATATTAAATAGGCTATAACGGATTTAGGCCAGGATTAGGCCTTATATCATATGATTAGGCTTGTGGGCCTATTGGGCCAGCCAGCCAGGGACCGGGACTGGGGTTAAAGTATTAGGGCCAGGCAAGGGATAGGACAAGAAAAGTGGCTAGGCCAGGCTAGGCTAGGATTAGGGTTTATGGTTAACAGGAGCTGGGGCTAGGCTAGGTTTGCTGCTTAGATTGGGGTTAGGCAGGCCAGGGATTGGGATTGGGGCTAGGGTTGACTGGGGTTAGGGCTAGGATTGAGCTAGGTTAGGCCAAGAAATTTATCAGCTAGGATTGGGGCTAGGTTAGGGCCCAGTTAGGTTATGGCCACATCAGGACATGTCAGAACTCAGGATTAGGGTTAGGCTAGGCTTTAATTAGGCTAGGGCTTAGGAGCAGGGCCTAGGCTGATCACCAGGCCAGGGTTAGGGCAGGTTAGGCCCACCAGGGCCAGGGAAAGCAAGAGGCCAGCCAGGCTGGCTAGACTAGGGTGCAGGCTAGAGCCACACAGGCCAGGCCAGAGTTAGGGTTAGGGCCAGGTTAGGCTCAGAGCCAGGATTAGTTAGAATGGGATTGTCAGGAGCCAGGTTGAAATGGCCAGGGTTAGGCCAGACAATTAGGCCAGGCCAGGCCTAGGGTTAGCCATGACTCCAGGCCAGGCCAGGCCAGGGTTAACCAGGCCAGGCCAGAATTACAAAATTGGGCCAGGGTCAGGTTAGCTCAATCAGGTCAGAGCCAGGGGCCAGAGCTAGGGCCAGCCAGAGCCAGAGTTAGGGTTAAATAACAATATTATCCCATAACAACATACCTTTTAGCACACCCTTAGGAGCAGGGCCAGGCCAAGACTGATCTGCAAACACTTATTAAATAAATTTTTTAAAAATCAAACATAAACATTAAATCATAGTAAGGGTCAAATTGTCATGATTTGCAAATGATTAAACCTTGTTTCAGAGTTAGCCAAGTTGGGATTAGGGTCAGGGGTTATCACATCATGAATAGGTTTATCATCATGATTAGGGATTAGGGTTAGGGTTAGGGTTAGGACTAGTGTTAGAGTTAGGATTAGGGTTAGGGCTAGGGTTATAGTTAGGGTTAGGGTTATGTTTATCATCGTGAATAAAAAATTTTGCGATGATAACCCTAACTCTAACCATAACCATAACCCTAACCCTAGCCCTCATCTTATTCAAGATGATAATCCTATTCATGATGATGAACCTAATCATGATGATAACCCTAACCTTAACCATAACCATAACCATAATCCTAACCCTAACCCTAACCCTAACCCTAACCATAACCATAACCATAAACATAACTGTAACCCTTACACTAAACTTAACCCTAACCCTAACGCTATTCATGATGATGAAACTATTTGTGATGATAACCCCAACCCTAATCCCAATTTTAACTCTAACCCTAAATAAATTACTCTATTTATCATTTATAAATATATCCCTAACCATAATCATAACCCTAACCCTAACCCTAAACCTAACCATAATCCTAACCCTAACCCTGACCCTAACCCTAACTATTTGTGATGATAAACCTATTCAAGATTATAACCTGAACCATAGCCCTAATCCTAACCCTAACCCTAATTCTTTTTGTGATGATAAACCTATTCATGATCATAAACCTAACCCTAATTCTAACCCTAATCCTCACCCTAACACTACCCTAACCCTAATCCTATTCATGATGATAAACCTTTTCGCAATGATAACCCTAACTCTAACCATAACCCTAACCCTAACCCTAATCCTAACCCTAACCCTAATCATATTCATGATGATAAAACTAACCTAATCCTAAGCCTAACAATAACCCTAACCCTAATCTTATTTTTGATGATAACCCTAACCCTAACCCTAACCATAACCATAACCCTAGCCCTAATCCTAACCCTAACCCTAATCCTTTTCATGATGATAAACCTTAGCCTAATTCTAACCCTAATTCTAACCCTAATAGTAACACTAACCCTAATCTTATTCGTGATGATAATCCTTTTCGTGATGATAACCCTAACTCTAACCATAACCATAACCCTAACCCTAACCCTAACCCTAACCCTAAAACTAACCCTAACCCTAATCCCTATTTGTGATGTTAACCCTAACCCTAATCCTATTCATGATGATAAGCCTATTGGTGATGATAACCATAACCTTAATCCTAACCCTAACCCTAATCCTAACCCTAACAATAACCCTAACCCTAACCCTAATCCCTATTTGTGATGATAAACCTATTCAAGATTTTAACCCTAACCCTAGCCCTAATCCTAACCCTAACCCTAATCCTTTTCATGATGATAAACCTAGCCCTAATTCTAACCCTAATCCTAAGCCTAACACTAACCCTAACCATAATCCTATCCACGATGATAAACCTTTTCAGAATGATAACCCTAACTCTAACCATAACCATAACCCTAACCCTAATCCTAACCCTAACCCTAATCATATTCATGATGATAAACCTGACCTAATCCTAACCCTAACCCTAATCCTATTCATGAGGATAACCCTAACCCTAACCCTAACCCTAACCATAACCATAACCATAACCCTAACGCTAACCCTAATCATAATCCCTATTCGTGATGATAACCCTAACCCTAACCCTAATCCCTATTCATGATGATAAACCTATTTATCATGATAACCTCAACCCTAATCCCAATTTTAACACTAACCCTAACCAAATTACTATATCTTATCATTTATAATCCTATCCCTAACCGTAAACATAACCTTAACCTTAACCTTAACCCTAATCCCTATTTGTGATGATAACCCCAACCCTAATACTAACCCTAACCCTAACCCTAACCCTAACCCTAATCCTAATACCTATTTGTGATGATAACCCTAACCCTAACCATAACCATAACCATAACCCTAACCTTAATCCTAACCCTAACCCTAATCCTATTCATGATGATAAACCTATTCGTGATGATAAACCTAACCCTAATCCTAACTCTAACACTAACCCTAACCCTAAACCTATTCGTGATGATAACCCTAACCCTAACCCTAACCATAACCATAAGCATAACCCTAATCCTAACTCTAATCCATATTTGTGATGATAAACCTATCCGTGATGATAACCCTAACCCTAACCATAACCATAACCCTAGCCTTAACCCTAATCCTAACCCTAACCTAACCCTAATCCGATTCATGATGGTAAATGTAACCCTAATCTTAACCCTAACCCTAACCCTATTTGTGATAATAAACCTAACCCTCATCCTAACCCTAACACTAACCCTAACGCTAATCCTATTCATGATGATAATCCTATTCATGATAATAAAACTATTCGTGATGATAACCCTAACCCTAACCATAACCATAACCATAACCCTAACCATAACCATAACCCTAACCCTAACCATAACCATAGCCCTATTCATGATGATAAACCTATTTGTCATGATAACCTCAACCCTAATCCCAATTTTAACTCTAACCCTAACCAAATTACTATATTTTATCATTTATAAACCTATCCCTAGACGTAACCATAACCTTAACCCTTAACCTTAACTAATTTTGTGATGCTATCCTATTTGTGATGATAACCTAACCCTAATAATACTAACCGTAACCGTAACCCTAATAATAATACCTATTTGTGATGATAACCCTAACCCTAACTAACCCTAACCTATAACTCCTAACCCTAACCCTAACTCCTAATCCTGCATGATAAACCTATTTGTGATGATAAACCTAACCTAACATGTAATTCTACACTAACCCTAACCCTAATCCTACTCGTGATGATAACCCTAACCCTAACCATAACCATAAGCATAACCGTAACCATAACTTAACCTTAATCTATATTTGTGATGATAACCCTAACCCTAACCCTAACCCTAACCCTAACCCTAACCCTAATCCTAACCCTAACCCTAACCCTAATCCTTTTCTCGTGATGATAAATGTAACCCTAATCTTAACCCTAACCCTAATCCTATTTATGATGATAAACCTAACCCTAATCCTAACCCTAACACTAAGCCTAACCCTAATCTTGTTCGTGATGATAATCCTATTCATGATAATAAACCTATTCATGATGATAACCCTAACCCTAACCCTAATCCTTATTTGTGATGATAAACCTATTCATGATGATAACCCCAACTCCAACCCTAACCCTAACCCTAACCAAAAATTTATTTTAGAATTATAATTAAACCTAATTAAAAAGACAATTGTTTTTCATATTTTTTATGATTTTATTTCTATTCTATTATTTAAAAATATTTTACAATGACATCAAAAATACTTTTCTTTTCTAAAGATTATGTGTAATAGTAAATTTAGAATATTTTCTTTTTTATTTTATTTTCTATTTTTTCAATTTTAAAAATTAATTTAGAATTTTAAAAAGAAAACTGTTTTTCATCTTTTTATGATTTTATTTCTATTCTATTATTAAAAAATATTTTACAATGACATCAAAGATACTTTTCTTTTTAAAAGATTTTTCAACTTTTTATTTTAAGTATATTAATTTAGAAACTTACTTTTATATTAAATAGTAAATTTAGAATATTTAGTTTCTAAAATTAGGCAACTCTATCTTATATTAATTTAGAAACTTACTTTTTTTTTATGCAATAGTATATTTAGAATATTTTTTTTATACTTAATCTTAATATTTAGAAGTTGGATTGTGTAATTTGAGAATATGCATTTAATGGAAATAAATATTATTGAATGGTAGTTTAATTGCATTGTATGATTTTGCAAATAAAGTAAGTTTTGATCTTTTATTAATAATTTACATAGTTTTAAAAATATTTTAACTTATTTTAAAATAAAAATAGAAATTAACTATTGAATAATAATTAATTCATGATATCAATTTTGAAAACCATAAATAATCTACTTATGGCTCACTAAAAAATAATCAAATATTCTAATTAAATAATCAAATCACCACAATACAGTAATTAAACCTAAACCCTCAGCTTTATCTTAGAACTCTAAATTTAACCCTAACCACAATTGAACTTTAACCCAACCCTAACACTAATTGTCGTTGTAATTAATCATATACTAATTAAATAATCAAATCACCACAATATTTGTAAAACGTAGATTTCATTCTAAAATTAAACTGAATTCTAATTTCTAAAATTCATAAAATATTTATTATCTAGTTAAATTTTAGTGATTATTGAATAAAAATGAATTAGATAAATTTAAATATTCATTTAAAAATAAATATGCAATTACTAATTATAATTTTATAATAAATCAAAGACTAAAATTTACACTAAAATCATATATCATATTAAATTAAAAAATTATAAATAAAATCAAAACTTAAATTTTAATTGTAATATAAGTTATTTGAATTTAAAATATATAATTCTAAGTTCTAAAATTTATAATAAAATTAAACTAAATTCTAATTTCTAAATTTCATTCTAAAATTATTAAACTAAATTCATTTTATTACTGCATACCTCTGATTTTGAGCATGGTTATTTAAATTCCATAATATTTACGTTATTAATATTAGTATCATAAAAACTAGTAATATCATAAATGTTAAACCCCTTATAAAATTTGACATTTAAAACCTTTATAAATTTAAACACATTGTTATTTAGTATTTTATTCATAATAGCCCATTTTCTCTTTAAATTTAATATTAGTACAATATTATGTCATTTATTAATATTGCTAGCAATTTATTCTTCAATAACATTAAATTTAACCCCAATTTCCAAATTTTCCTTTTATTTAGACTTACATTTTTGATATAAAAAGCAACAAAAATAAGGGTGTTGTCCCATCACAACAAGGCAACCAAGGCCATCCAGAGCAAACACATTAACAAAATAGTGACAATAGAGTAAACCAAGCCATCACCCCCAACAAGTCATATCAAAAACCCCAAAACAACACTAAAGAATAAATAAAAAGAGTCCATCATGCAAGCATGATACTGAGCAGTCGAGTCCATAGACCCCCAGGGGTCAAACCAGCCATAAAACAACATATGCATACTAATAATCATAGATAAAATATCAAAAAACATAAAGAACTAAAATCCTAATTCTTTTCTTCCATGCATGGTTTGTCCTTAATAGCAGTCGCCCAATCCGCCATGAGGAACTTAAGCAGTTCCTTAAAGCTAGCGTCCTCCTCACCATCGTCTGTGGACTTGTCCTTCTACAACAGATAAAGACTAGTAGCCGACTTGTGCACGACCTTCAAGGCAAAGTGTGACACTTCCTGAACCTTTTTTTCCAAACTCTCTATTCTCCCTTTCAGCTTGTCCATTTCGTCCCCCACCTTTTCCTTTTTATTATACTCTTCTTTCAAGGGGG
>VDFB02199698.1:0-17625 GCA_007258455.2 Sequoia sempervirens
TTATCTATTGAAATTTTGGGCGCTATTTTATCTATTGCAAAAGCTTTGTTCGCACAGTGAAGATTGTTGGACCATATTGACCGAGCACCACCGCCAAAGGTATGATCCTTTTCACCAATTCGGCAGCTTAAAACTAGCACTTGCACCTATAGGAGGTTCAAGGGAGACGCCGATAGGAAATTAAAGAAAAATTGTCAATGAATTGTAACTCTATGTAATAGTTGTATTAAAATATATTGTATAGATACATGTATTGTATAATATAAGTAGGTACATTCTTTTGTTGGATATGTTTTTTATAACCAATGAAATCCCTTTAAACAATTTGTAGTGAGTTTTCATGAGTCAAATTTACGTAAGAACATGTATTTGTCTTTTTGGAAGGTCCTCTTTAAAAGAGATAGAATGTTCATGAAGTGAAACAAAATGTTGATTAGATTGCTTTGAACAAGTAAGTCACTTAATTGCAATCTTGGTGATCCTGTAAGTCTTCAATGTAATATTGGCAGAAGAAGTGATTGTTCACTTCAAAGTTAATCTTATCGAAAATAAACAACATTTGAGAAAATCAAATACATGAAAATTTGGCACCCCTTGATGGGTGTTATCGCTATTAGTTACACTAAAGATACAAAGGAATTATGATGGCAATTTTTTGGGGGGATTAATAAAGATAATATGAAAAAACAGGGTTAGGATTTGTTCCTTTAAAGAATGCTAGAAAGAAAAGAGTATTGCTAGGGGAATCTGTATCTATGAGGAAATTCTTGGAGACATGGGATGCCATGAAGAATCCATAAACCCCCTTGGACTGTTGGTTGACCTACGATACCTTGGGGACAAATTTACTTTCTCCAGAGCCTTGTCACATAGTTCTGAAGGGTAGTCTGCAACACAGCCTATTCGTGGACCTGCACCAGTTGACCATTTGACAGATAAATGTTTTCCCAGCTGATAAGATTGTAATGATTTTTTGGAGTGAAGCCTTTGGAGCAGAGATTTCTGAGGCACCTCTGTTCTAGTATCTGGAAGGTTTTTATCTGACAAGCTCCTTTTGTAGCACACTTCTTGATTATCTTGACAACCTGCACTTTTATGTGCCTCTTGAGCGCTGCTATCTCTCTTCTCAAGTACAATCCCTTCTTGAAGAAGCATGTTTACTTCAGAGTCATTAGAAAACGTTTCTTCATTTGAATCCTTACACCCACGAGGTGTAAACATAGTGCAAATTTCCTCTGTTTTGTTCCTTTAGAAGGTCAGAAAATTTATGATTCTTTTAGCATAGTGGAACTGCATATAAATTCCTTCTGTGAATGAAGTTTTTCCAGCTTTTCAACCAAATGCTGCTCATCTCTTTGCTTCGAGATTGGTTCACTACCAGTCATCAAGTTCTCTTCAACATCAACAGGCAATACATCTTCATTAGCTGGATCCTTCTGAAAAAGGAATAAAGAAATCATGTTAATCTTGGAAGTTTGATATAAACCCTGAAAGATTTTAAAGTTTAAACATAAATCTTGTACATCTAACACTGCCAGAAACAAAACTGGATCAAGTGAGAACTAGAACGAATCAAAATGGCAGCTAACAAGAATAAGTAAACAAAAATTAGCATGTTGAGTGGTTCTCTCATTGACTGCAAGATAGAAACCACAGCTTTTAAGTTTATACTTTGCAAAGTTCCCAAATCGTGTTAGTTAATTTATGAGCTTATTTCTACAGTGATGACCTTAGACATAAAAATTAATTCTACTGGTGGGTTTATTCCCCAAGTTACATACTAAATTGAGTATAAAGAGTGTTGTGTATTTTGAAAATTGATCAAAAAGGATCAGTGCCATGGTTATAATCACTCATGGCAATGGCACTCCCCAAATACCCCTTCAATCATTGGATTGTAATCCCAAGATGGGTACTTGACAGATCAATCAAGCTCACCTCTAGCTCAAGCTCTCCCTCTTCTATTTTATATCCATACTGTTTTTCCTTGGAGTTGGATCTGTTGAGGTGAAGATCCCTGTGGATGCGTGTTTCTCAAGTTGAAATCGAGGAGATTCAACAATGAAAGAAACCACGCTTCTGGATTCTGCTGTGTTTCAGCTCACTCCTACTAGAACAAGGTAAGCATCCATCATCACATTACACCCAGATTGTGCATGAAACGGAAATGCGAGAGACCAGATGAGAGTTACAGTAAATTAGATCTGTGTGAGCTCATTGTTGCCATTGTCAATTATACTACTGATTTAACATATTGTAGCTCCTACAGACAACTGATGCATTCAAGTAAGTGGGTTCTGACTTGCATAGAGCAGATAGACAAAAAACTGTCAACGGTTTTAGTGAAAAATTAGCAGATTTTCTTATTCAACTGTGAATTTGCTGGCATTAGGAGACGGGTGGTGATAGTGGGTACCTTGCAGAGAATGCCTATTTGGTCTGTTGGTTAAGGATCCATTACCATGAGGATATCTAAATAAATGATAGAATTAACTCTTAATTGTGCAGAGCAAAGATGGGAACCCAGAAAGCAAAATCAGTTGTAATGCTAAGTGGACTAGATTGAAAGCGACACTTATTGCTGCTTTGCCTCCAAAATACTCAATGAGTTGCCTCTAGGACGGACCTGCAGATCTAATGCTCTGCATCCTAATACAAAAGGCTCTGTCTCTATAACAGGCAGTTGTAAATATTCTACAGACTCAAGCAGCAATGAAGAATTAAGCTCACTCAGAGCTGGAAACCAATAGTACCTTCAAACACTAGTAATTACTTCTCACTTTATACACGGAAGAAGAACAACCACCGACCAATGTAGAGCTTTTTTCCCCTACCTAAATCTACAGCCAAAAATCTCCTCAAGAAATTCAAATTGCAACTACCATAAACCCAGCTCTATTCTAATTATGCATGACATCATGGGAGGCATGTATGCCCATAAATTTTCTACTAACTAGCAGTTCTGCCTTTTTTCCTAAATTCTTCAAATGTAGCCCTAAGATCTCGTGGTCTTGGGCCTTCCATGAGTTCCATGATACGTCTTCTGCATCAAGATTCAAGCAATGTGCTGAGATAAGGAGATAGGTGGTAATAGCGGTCACTTGAATAAGACCCCAGTTTGGTCTTTAGGTTTAAGAATCGATATTCATGTGGAGATCTGATATAGAGTTGGGGTTATATAATTAAGATATTCAGATTTCCACAGTAATCATTTTAGTATATTTGTCTTGAATCAGCTATGTTGTATAATGTTTCTATATTTGGAGTACTTTTGTAGTGCATGATTTTGGGGTATACCGTGTATGTACATATAATAAGAGGAGAAATTTTGAGAGAATTATTAAAAAATAGATTGAATGTACTAATTGAAAGAGGAGTTATCAAATATACACCAACCTGCACATTGGTGTGGTCTATGCTATTTTCCCCCAGAAAGTTGATGAATTATTTGAAGTTTTCTTCAGTTGGGAGATAATGCTTACCCACTAGAAGGCCAAATTGACTGCAGACAAACCAATAAAATGTTAAATTCCTGCTTATTTTCATCAACACAGATAAAAAGAACATAAATAGAAAGAATAAGATATAAGGAAAAGGATTTCAATGGCCATTTTTTGGTCCCAATGTCACATTTAAACATACAAGAAACATTATGTTTAGATTCTTAAATTTTAAGACTTAAGTGATTTCAACCACAGAACTGTACCCTCATTTGATTCTATGAGCTAATGAATCTGAAAGAGATTTTCAAGAATACAATAATTTTGTTATATTGTAGCACTAATTACAATCTGTCAGATGAAATATAAACCCTAATAATCTTGATCCTCATCTACAATAAACTACAGGACATTTCATTTTTCTTTAAAAAAATGTAAATCTTCGCCTCTCTCCCCTACACTCCCCACAAGCTGCTGCACAACACCAGTGCAGCAACAGGCATGACAAAATTAGATATTACAAAGTAGAAAGGAATGACTGTCAATCGATGTTCTTATTAGGACTCAGCCAAAGTACTAGGCATGTGGGTGGCAAACAAAAATTTGAAATTTTAGTATCAGCTACAGTATTTACTTGATAAGTAGTACCAGAAGAAATCGCTTCAAATTGATCTCTCCCCCTTCAAAACTTGGGGAACTATGAAATTGATGAGGGCTTGGTCCTGCCTGTTGAGCAATCCTTTCACCATTTGAAGGGGATTTAGGTCTCGACTAAGATCCATAACAAAATTGATAGACTTGGGGATTCCTTTGCTGTAAATCCTTCACATCTTCTAGGGAGTTGAATTTATCACCAAATATGGACTTGAGGGTGGGTAAATTACATTTTTGACAAACGCTTACACCAAATTAGCCATGTAATTGGACAAATTGATATGAGGGAACTTCTCGTCTGGCAGAATGAAGAATTGGGGGGAAATGTATAATTGGGTAATGAACGGGAGAGGCAAGCTTTCAAACTTCCGTTTTTCCATATTAGAAATGTTAATCATTCATCAACCAAAAAGATAAAACTGAAATCAATTATTATACACTATGAACACTAGACAAAGGCGTGAAGCTCTAAAACTAATATTTAGAGAACCTGTTTTAGCGGGGTACACCCAGGTCATCATCTTCTGCGATATGGAAGGTCCTGCGACCCATCGAGTAACTCCCTGCGTAGGTCAGGATCACTAACTGCATTTATGTTCTGAATAACCATTTATGTTCAGGATGAGATACCCCAACCTCACACATTCATTACTCCAGATCAAAACCATTACCCCTCTCAAAAAAGACAAATTACTATCAAATTTCACCACTTCTACCAATGAATTTCTATGGCAATCAAATAGATCAAATTCCACCATCAAATATATGAAAAAAGTGAATTGAAGGCACCAAATCATAAATGGAAATAGAAGCTTTCAGTAGTACATATTTATGAGAAGCCCTTCAAGGAGGTATGCAGATAAAAGCACAACCCATGAAGAAAAAAGAAAATAGAAAAAGTCCCAAAAGGATTTTATTAACTTACAGACAAAAAATGATGAGGAAAGAAAGAAGTCCAGGAGAACCCCTTAGCTAGTATCCCTTGCACAACGAGTAATCTAAGTACAAGACTTGCTATAAGGATTCGCCTGCCCAGAACTCCCACAGTCATAATAAGACGTCCTAGCCTTACTGCAGGGCACAAAATCTGCTCTCAGTGCACCATAGCTTATGTACTGAGTTGTAGCCAGAATACTCTTGTTCATTTCCAAATCCATAATCATTTCTTCCTCTGGAAAGCATTGCCCGATCGAGCCATCACAAGTCTTCTTCAAAATTTTCATGAAATCTCGATCGCCCATACAACACCGGCAGAACCCACAGAGCCCTCCACATTGGCCAAGATGAGTAGAAACAGGAGCAGGGCAGCCACGCAGAGTCTTGAAACCGCAACCATCTCCATGACAAACACTAGTACGACATGAACAAAATCGATGATCTCTCTCTGGTCCCATTTCCTCATAGAAAAGTCAAGTCTTGCTATCTAAAACATAAACAAACAACATAAACAAACCCACCAACGTTTCATTGGGAAGATGGCTCTGAAACCATTAACATTTGATTTGATTACCATCATCGACTTGGAAATCAAATTTGATTTGGAGATCTGATTTCATCTGAAAGCATTTACTGCAAATATTTATGAAGATTGATCTACATTTATTTATACACGCCAGCAAAAGTGATCTGCATTTACTTCAGCAGGAAAACAACAAACAACTACCTTCAAATTGTTTTCTGACAGGGATGAACAGGTTTAACGGCGTGTGAGACAGGTATACCGAGTATTTGTGGACTGACAAGTCCACAATAAGAAGCCTATCGACTAAATTATTTTCTTTTTTTTCTATTTTGGAGTTTCAAAATTGTTTGCAGTTTTTCTTTTAATTTCTCAAATGATGGTATCTATAGCATTCCATGATCGCTTAACCTCAGCATACATGTTTTCCATGGCAGTTGCAACTGCATCTCACAAATTTCCTCTAACCTGCAAGCTTTGATAGATGTCCATTGTCCATACCCTGTTTCAATGCTTCCATAGATAAAATATGCAGGGAAAATGCTAGAAAGATTATGGGATATCAACAGTTGAGGCTTCTCTTCACCGCTGGACTTGATCGCCATATCTTCAAGTTCAGTCTATTTTTTCTCTTGTATGTTGATTTTTATGTCTTTGTAAGGGTCTTCAAAAAGCCAATTTTTCAGCTTCACATTGTCCATCTCTGCTTTAACAACAACAGAGAAATTAGAGAACAGAAAAAGTATGGCTAAAGCAGAAACAATTTGGTAGCCTTCCCGAGGAAAAGATTTCATTCTATTCTCAACCACAATCATAACCATTAGAATTTGGCCTTATACCAGCTTTAGGTGCCATTTGCTTTAAAATTTCTAAATTATTTAGAAGTATATTTTGGTCAGTATTGTTGGCAATATGTTGTGTGTTGTTCTTGCATTTATCAGTGAATCAATATATTTTGTAGTGAGGAGGGCTAGATTCCACCGCCTCAAAATTGAATCTTGTTTTTATCTATGATATTGTTGAAAAGGTATGGACTCAAGCAGAACGTTGTGGGCTTCTTGAGATTTTGTGTGTAGGTGATAGATGTTTCCTGTGATTTCATCATTGGGCATGTCAATTTCAATGGGTGCATGGTGAAGATGGCTATAGCTCTGGGTCCTTGTCTGCTTTTTGCACCCAGGCAGAAAAAATTATTGACTTTGGTAGGGTTTTCATATATACATTACATAGAATGGCTTCATATCCAATCTTAAATGGAAGAGCCTTTGGAACACCAATAAATTGGTCAGTATTTGAGTTTAAATAAATGGAAGAATAATTTATATAGATTCAATAATTATTAAAGAAATCTTAGTAAAATAAATATAAAAAAAATTATGTAACGGATATCTAAAAGTGAAATCTTGAAAGGGAATCTTAAAATTTCAAAAAATCTCAATATTGTATCATAAATTTATAGGGTTTTTCAAACTCTTTTACATAAAAATAAGTTTGTTAGAACATTCTATCCAAAAACATTGATTTTCTCAACCCTCTCGTCCCTTTGAAATGTGTGTGATGGTTGTGTATTTGAGTGTACTTTTCTTTTAGTTCATTTTTTTGAATGTGGGCCAATGTTTCCCTCCCTTACTAGTCATTATATGTAAACTAAAGGACAATTTCAAATTGCACACTAGAAAGATGTATTCAAGGACTAATAATAATTCATTTTGATTATCTAGGATAATCATGAGAGCATTCATTAGCCTACATCATCATTCTAGGCATACTACATACTTTCCTATTGCCTTAAATCATTATTCAAATCCACTGAATTAGTCCACCTAGGGGCTTGATTATAAGAGAATAAATCCTTGTGTAACAAGCTTCTAAATGGTGTCTATAGACACAATCTCACTTCAAACATCTAGGTACAATGAGGTGAGACAAATTTAATACATTCAAAAATTCCTTATTAATTGATCTCCATCAATCTAAGTTTAATTTTATACACATAATCAATTCCACAAGTGTAAAGATCAATTTTGCAAGTATGTATTTAAACCAAAGCAAAATTTAATATATTTAAAAATACTAAAGAAGTTATGTAAATAGTCCTTCTCCCACCCATCCAACAGTCACAATCAGAGTCTCCTAGCTACCAAGAACTATCTACTCCATTCAAAACATAAATGTGACACCCAATCTGTCTCTATTGGTGAGGGTAGTTTATATGCGCAATGCAGGCAAGGAAATGTAGAAAAAGTCATGGAATAGTGAGGACAAGACACCACTTGAAATCGCAAGAGAAGCCATGGAGTACCATGAGTCTTTTAGGGTTATAAGAAAGCTAAAAAAATGGGTTGTTTGATCTATTATATTTCTCTTTGTTATTTCTATTTTTGGTTTAACTATTAATATTACTATTTATTTTATCTCTAGAAATTAACATTTGGCACCAAAGTGGGTTGTTTGATCTATTTAATAAGAAGGGTGTGCCTTGCCTAGTAGAGAGGAAAGAAATATACCAATACTAAAAATAGAGTTTTACAATTGAATAGTAGAAATTGTGAAGAGAGTAGAATACTTTATTTTAGAGTATCATCTTGTTTGAAGGTCAAAAAGGATAGGCTTTATGAAAGATAAATTAATTATTTTATTTTCTTCTTTGATTTCAAGATATGTCTTCTACTTGTAGTGATTTAAATTTATCTCAGCCCTATATATTTTTTTTGCAAATGTGAAAATTATGATTTTTCAAGTACTAAAATGAAGATATCATTTCTCAAGATTGTGGGATTTAGTTGAAAGTGGTTACTCAAAACTTGCATGTGCACATGTTCTTGCCACAATGAAGTGAAGTAATAACTATGCCAAAGTGTTATGTTGCAATGACTATCTCCTTCCTTGGTGACAATTTACTTTATATGTTTGACAAGATTTTGTATTTAAATAGATTCTCCCATCTTTATGGTAGTCTTTATGAATAAAATATTGAGACCTTGATGACAATGCTTCAATGGTATGGGATTATTAATGGAGATGATTGTCCTATGTATGACTAGGTGCATGGAATTCATCATGATAATACCTCTCTTATTTATGGTAGTCATTGAGGTAATGATGATTATCAATATGTCTAGAGGTCAATGTTAGAGTTTGAGGGTAGCAAGGTCCCAAGTGCCATGATTATCATTGATACTGATAATACAAATATCCCCTTAATAAGTTAAGACATTATAGTAGTTCCATAATAATTTGTATACTTCTTGAATATTATTGGTTACCATGATGCTTTTGACTTGAGAAGACACATATAACACAACATACTATAATATTATTTCTAAGATTAAGGATAGTGATGATTGTCATGACCATATGAGTAGTTGTGTCTATTATGATTATGGTTATACAATATACTTGGGATATTGTATTGTGTAGTTTGTATAAGACTAAGGCATTAAGACTCGTTGAATGGAGTCCCTTCATTGTCTTTCTAATACCATGATTGTCATCACTCATGTAATTGTCCTCATTTATATGTCTTCCAAATTTTATCATAAATTTCTCATAGATTTCAATGATACCATGTGACTCAGGGAATTCCTTAGAAGGAAAGGACTATCCATAGTAGTATTATGGTATTGGCTAACAACCCAACTTCCTTCCTTTCTTGTAATATTATTTAGGATGGTTTTATAGCAATCAATGATAAAATGAGCTACAAGTCTATGCTCTAAGGTACATAACAATCATGAATATTATTATGTCTTGGCATCCTTCATTACTGATATGAGGGCCTTACCATCGAAAAAAAGGCTAGTTTGTAATTTCACACTCAATAAAATCAAAAAATAAATCATGATACTAAAATGATATAAGTTTTTTAGGAATCTAATAAAAATTAAGCTCTTGTAATTCTATCTTTGCCAATGGTTGAAGAGGTATGCATCTACAACTTATTCTTTCTTGATTTCTTAAAATATCAAGACAAAAAAAGACGTTTTAAAAACATTTCCATATTCCAACACTAATTACACATAGTAAAAATATATTTTTCTCTTAAATGCAACAACTATAGAGAGAGTTTGGTATCATACATCACATGTGTTGAACCTTGTTGTAGGTGTTAGGCATCAATTAATTTCCTCATAAATGGCTTTACTAAGGGTTACGACTCCTACAAGACAACTATAGCTTTGTCATGATAGTTAGGTGAGGGTTACTAATGGTGCATTCAAGGTACATCATACATCCAATTGTCTTTGTTCAAACCTTCATTATAAACTACCTTCTTGTCATCCTTTAGATTTAAATTATTCGAACCAAATGTTATTTTGAAATATAATAAAGAGTTTCAATGCTTCAAGGAGGGCTTGTAAAGGTTGTAGGTACTCTAGAATAGCTTCCAAGCTATTTCCCAAACTATTTAATGGTTTTGTAAGAGTTTTTAGGGGTTAGTCTCATGGTGAGTTCCTAGAGATTTTTCTAATGTATGAACGATAGTAACATAGCATAAAATTACCATGATTACAATCTTGACACTCAAATTCTCTAATTTCAATAATCTTTGCCACAATTATGTGAGATTAAACTTGAGGGTTTAGGATTAAACATACAAATGAAAATAACTAAATAAGAAGCAATGAAAACCCATTCATGAGAACTTTCCTTGACAAATTCAAACCCATTAATACATTTGAGAACTTTCTTTCCAAGCACAAAGAAAGGAAATTGTTAAAAACTATTTTTAACACTCGTAAACACATTCATGACAAGAATCATTTCATCTCTAACCCATAACCATGAAATGAAAATGCAAGTAGTGGAGACAAGCTCTGACACATATGGAAGGCTCTTAGAAAATCATACATGTACTTTGTGAAGAGCACATGGACTTGAAAGACCTTCCAAAATCATAAACACATGAAATATCTAATATGAATGGCTAACTAGGGCTTTCTAGAAGCCTTTAGATTATTTTGAACATGTCTACTATTATCCGTAAGTCAAAATTTCTATTCGAATGAAAGAAAAGTCATTTTATGACATGTTACTAAAATTTAATATCCATACAAATCCTATTGTGTGTTTTTTATATTGAAATTAACCAAATCATGTCATATTAAATTTTAATATTCATTATTGATTTCACTTTTATAATCATTGCTAGCATCAACATTCGATATCCTTAGGATCTTTACCTCTAATTTTGACAATCGACATAATTGAAATAATTTAACCTCTGCATGTTTTGAATGGTTATCAAACATGTCTAGAATTTCTACCAAGTGTGTTATATCATGTGTGGACATTTTTAGTTAGATTCTAACATTTTTGTTTGTCTACTAGATGGATGTTGATTGGTCTCGCATCATGGGCAAAGACGTTCAACACCCCCCTAGGGGGAAGTTCTCCTACAAAGACCTGTCATGGGAGACAAATATCCTTAAAGGCTCACAGTTGCTTTCAGCTGGATTGAGGATGATAGATTAAATGACTTTATTGAGGGAGAGAGTTCAAGGGACTCCTACCCAACTCAATTTTACAAGAGTCACAAAGGGAACCCACTCCCAATACAAAACCTAGGATTAATAGTCTTTTGAAATACAACATGTAAGAATCATATGCTAACTACAAATGTTTATACTTACTATTGTGCAGTGCAAGATTGTCTCTAATAATTTGTCAACCGTATTTATTAATAGTTTGAAGATTATTTATGATTTCTATAGGTATTGGTGTGCGTATGGACCAGATGACTATAGGGAAAAAGATGAAGCACCTTTTGACCCTTGCTCAGTTCCCAAATTAGGGAAAGGTAGTAGACCTAGTCGTAAACATACACAACGTGGTTGTACCTACCATTTTAGCATATGAATCATGGTTCGTAGGCCAAACCATGTTTTGATATGGTACCACCAAGTTGAACATGTGGACAATGAAGGCATACCTTGTCACGGTCAAATAAACGAGTTTTTGGGAACAAGGTCCTTCTTTGCACCATATATTAGCAAACAATTACATCAATGGGTTGAGTCATTATTATTGCTTGGCATGCCTGTAGATGCAGTGCATAAAAAACATAAGCAAATGGTGCATGAGAAGATGACCATGTTTGAGGGTCAATCATCTAGGGATTATTTTCTTACCATGGATGACATTGCAAATATTGATCGCAAAATTAAGACATCAAGTTATATGTTTGATAGTAATGATGCTCTTTCAGTGCAACAATGGGTTTTAGCAAACCCTGACAAGTGGTTTGCATATCAAGAGTATAGGACCATTGTTGTTGATGGAGATGGGAAAATCCCACTTGTTTTGGGAATTCAATTGCTAGAGCAACTTGATTGGATGCTTCAATATGGCCACAACAACATATTGGCTATGGATTCTACATTTGGTACAAATGCAATGAAGGTATGTTGTGTATTCTTTAGTAGTTTTAAATTGAAAATGTTGACAATCAAATAAAAAATAGGATTGATATATTGTACCTTATGTCATATGATAGTTTCAATTGTATACAATTCTTGCATTCGATTTGAAGCATATGGGGGTGCTTGTGCCATGGGTCATTATGTCTAGGTCTTGTGCATATGATATTGCATATTAGATGCACATTCTTCTCCAACGAGTTCACTTGAAGAATATTAATTGGAGACTAAAGACATTCATGGTGGATGATGCAACTGTTGAGATCAAAGCTATCAAGTGTTTTATTTTTCATTAAAACTTTGTATGTTTTTGTAAATATTTTAATACATCACATGTAAGAATATTAAATATTGAGTAAAATTATTCATGATGCAGAGAAGTGTTTCAGTGTGATGTATATCTATGCTCTTGGCATGTTAGACATGCATGGTTGAAGAACTTGATTGCAAAGGTCAAAGATAATGTAGACAGATGAGAGATGTTTGATAGACTTGGATATATTATGCATCGTTCAATAGATGAGGATTCTGCAAGGAATGAGGTTCACAAATTTATTGAAGACTTTAAATATACACAACCGTCATTCATTGAATATTTTAAGGGACGGTGGTCTGATAGAATGAGTATGTGGGCTAGATGTTGCCATACACTAAAGCATGCAGGGCAAGAGACAAATGGTGCCATAGAGTCCTACCACTCACACCTAAAGAGACGATTCTTGAAAACAGTCGAGCGTGCTGCAAATCGTCGTGTTGATTGGTTGGTGCATCAACTAACAACACATGTTTATGTCTATTATTGGTGGGTGCAAGTTAGCAAGAAACATGGTTTCTATAGGAACTTTGATATTGAGAAGATTGAAAACACATCTTGGGTTTGAGCCTTGCAAATTCCAGATGACCATGTTACATTCAATGACACCGATGATCGCATAGCATGGGTGACAAGTGAAAGCAATCCTTGTTTTCGATATGAGGTGTATAGATCCTCACCTGATCTATGTATGTGCTCTTGCAACTTCTCAATGCAAGGATACATGTGCAAGCATGTGATCAAAGTGAACTTGATGAGGGAGAGACAACATCTATCTAACAACTTGCATGAAGACCTTGATAATATTGCTAATACAATTGATTATATAGAAGATGGATGTACCGCCAATGTCTCTAATCATTTGGTAGTTGAAAAAAATAATTCTTTTATTCTATTCGTTATCATTCTTTGCAAAAAAATGTGTTTTAAATGTGTTGCAATGTCAATGTAGGAAATTGATGAATTTGATGGGATTAGAGGTAATGAAAAATGCCATCTCTTGGAGGATTATTTTGTACATACACAGGTGACATTATAACCACATTTTTTTCATCCCAATTCATGTTAGTTTGATTAGTAATTTTTAAAATATTTTTATTTTTGTTTGTAGACTATTGACAACAGAGATGGAGATGCAGCAATAGAAAAGAAGTTGCGACTAACAGACACGTTTCAAGGAATTTTGACTCACACATCTGATTTGGCAACACTTACTTTCATTGAGAATATTTTAAAGGACTTATCAAACAAGGTCAAAAGTAGACATGTCTCATCGCAGCTCAGATTAGACCATCCAAGTGTGCATCCATTTCACCCTGTACAAGATGGATTTGATCACACTCTTCACCGACAAAAAGACTTGATTGAGTGCATGAATGTGAAGAGAAGGCCAAGTATCTCCAGCAAAACACCTAAGTTTCCACAAATGCCCCGAAATCTTAAGCGTCGAAATTGGTTTGATGATCTTGATAGGGAAAATGAACAAGACAAGGATCATACCTAGTACAATGAATGTAATCTTGACATGGTTGACAACACAGAGTTTGGAAGCATGCAAGATACTATTGCAAGCACACATGATTTTATTGAAAACACATAGGATAGTGTCATCATACTCAAGTTTAGTTGTGTACTAGAAGCATTTTTAAGACTTAGGAATGCTATAATGTTATTTTGAATGTTACAAACATAACTGAAATGTTTGTCAATCTCCAATTAGTTGAATTGGGGGATATGGAAAACTATTATGGTGAATCATGATCTATGTATAAAATTATTTTATTTCTGATGTACTAGAGTTAAGTTATATCAAATGCATAAAACAAACAACTATTAATCAATTCAAATCCATTCATGGGAACATGTCTAATGTGAATGACTAACTAGGGCTTCTAGAAGCCTTTAATTTATTTTGAACATATCTAATATTATCCAGAAGTCAAAATTTATATTCATATGAAAGAAAAATAGTTAAATATGATGTTACTAAAGTTTAATATTCATACAAATCTAGTTGTGAATTTTACAATCATTGCCCACATTGACATTTGAAATCCTTGGGATCTTTACCTGTAATTTCTTAGTTCTTTTTTGTGTCTAACCTACTTTTATTATTTCCAACAAGCTACCATATTGTGTTCTCTATGCAAATTCTTAAATTTGTCTTGCTATCAATTTTTTAAATCTAGGTAGTAGTTGGTGAGTTAATTATAAAATGTTTCATATGGCTAAAGCCAACTAAAGAGAACAATGTCTAGGCCATTAGTTCCATTGACTTTTTATGATATCCAATTGTAATTCTCTAAATTTGATTTCTCTAAATTTTATATATTTTCTCTTTTGTATGACAATTCCATTATTAATATATGAGAGTTTATAAAAGGATGTCTTTCCCTTTTCATTGCAAAATTGAGTACATATAATGTCAAACTTTCTTTAAGTATTATAAGATAAACCTTCTACTAGTTAGATATGTAGGGAGATTGTATAGATTACCTGCATATCTATAAAGCTTGATGATTATGCTAGCTTTCCCAAAGAACTAGTCACCTTTTTTGGTAGTTTTGATGATTTGGTAGGATTTTATAATACTTGAATGGTTTGGTCTTTGATGAGGTTGATAGAGGGTATGAGGAACCATTTTGTATATTTGAATTAGCATGAGGTCCTATGTAGATATGGAGTCTATATGATCACTAGGTGATATCCAGGTATTCTATGACAAAGCTCAAGGTTAAGGTAAGGATATAAGAGTTAATATTTATTGATGAAAAATCATATGTATTAGGATTGAAGGGTACTTGAACTTCTTATTAATTTTGAAATACTTTAGTTGCATGATTAAATTTGATCATCTAGGAAACCTTATAAACCTATCTATAAGAGTTCTCTTAGTGATGTTTTAAAGAGTATGTTCACTATTGTTAATTATATGTTTGATACAATTTGCATGTACAACAATATTGAAGAAATAATGAACCATTTGCACATAATTTCAACTCCCTTTATCAAAAGTTCATAATTTGTAAGTCAATTTTAAAAACTTTGATAACATGCATTTGGTTAAAATTTGGTAGCATATATGTGGTTTTTAAAAATGTTTGACAACATATATCTTTTGGTATAAAAATGTGAAAGCTAATAACTTTTTTGATGCAGGTGAGCAAGATGTCACATAATGCACATAAATGGGTATCTGATTGGTTGTCCAACTATCACTACCATCTTCCATGGAATGTCATCCTTCGTATAGAGGAATTGGGTGTCCCCCATTGGTTGATAGACAAGATGGTGAATAGAATTAACACAAATGGGCCAAGGATTAGTCTAAGCTTTCATGATAAATGGCTGAATATATGCAGCCCCTTGTTATGTATGAATGAGCACACATGATTTTCAAAATAAGAGTGTTGAATGTAAAGTTGGCTGCATGTGTACATACATGTCTTGAAAGTATATGTGAAACTCTAATTTTGATATCTAAATATTTAATATGGAGAATAGGACATGATGATTAGAATTTACATTATAATCTCTCTATGAAAATTTATCTTAATAGTATCTCTCTATGTTTCACAATAACTAAAGTACAAGGTTAAAAAAACGTATATGTATATTTCCTATTACATCTAACAAAGCTCTTTTATCCTTTATCCTTTGATGGATGTCCATACCCTATTACAAACCTCCCATTTTGGCATAGGTAGGGAGGATATTGGCAAAGCTTGTGGAGTCTTGTTTTACACCTATCAATTGCATTTGCTTGAAAGTTTATAAAGCCTTTTCAACAAATCCATTTTGTGCATATCTTGCAATCAAGACATTCCATGAGAAGACATTTCTTTGAGGAATTCTATTAGACAATTCATGTACTTTTTCTATGCTTAGACATTTTAGATGTCTTGCCATAATGGTATTCCATGAGATGACATCTTTGAGGCATTATGTGAAACAATTCATGTTCCTTGTCTATGCTTCCATGTCTACCTGGGCAGTTACACATGCCTTGTCTATGCTTCCACACTTCACATACATGTCTACCTGATAGTTATAGCCACAAAATTTGACAAACTTCTATCCTTACAAAAATCCCCCTTCCACTATGCTTTGATGGATTTCCATACCCTGCTCCCATTTTTGCACTTGAGTAGGGAGGATACTTACAAAGGTTATGAAATGTGGCTTTGCACCTGCCAATTGCATTTTCTTGAAAGTTTCAATATCCTTTTTAATGATTCCATTTTGTGCATATCCTAAAATCATGGAATTCCATGAGATGACATCTCTTTAAGGCATTCTATCAAACACTTCACGTGCCTTGTCTATTCTTCCATATTTTGCATACATGTCTACTAGATACCATTTCCAGCTCTAATATTTGACAAAAATCCTCTTTCCATTATGCTTTGATGGATGTCCATGTTCTATTCCAAAGCTCCCATTTTGGCACTGGCAAGGAGGATGCTGGTAAAGGTTGTTCAATTTGGCTTTACAGCTGCCAATTGCATTTTCCATAATGGCATTCCATGAGATAACATCTCTGAGGCATTATGTCAAAAGTTCATGTGCCTTGTCTATTCTTCCATTTCTAACTGGGCAGTTACACATGCATTGTCTGATTCTATTTCTAACTAGGCAGTTAGACATCCCCTGTCTGTGCTTCCATTTTAACTAAGCAGTTACACATGCCTTGTCTATGCTTCCACATTTTGGATACATGTCTAGTTGGGCAGTTATAGCCACAACATTTGAGAAAATTCTTGTATCCTTACAAAAATCTCCCTTCCACTATGCTTTGATGGATGTCCATACACCTGCTCCCATTTTGGCATAGGTAGGGAGGATACTAACTAAAAGGTTGTGAAATGTGGCTATACACACATAATTGCATTTGCTTGAAAGTTCGATAGCCTTTTTTAATAAATCCATTTTTTGCATTTACTAAAATCATAGAATTCCATGAGATGACATCTCTTTGAGGCATTTTGTCCTACAATTCATGTGCTTTGTCTATTCTTCCACATTTTGTATACATGTCTACCACATCATTTCTAACTATAATATCTGACAAAAATCCTCTTTCCATTATGCTTTGATGGATGTCCATGTCCTGTTCCAAAGCTCCCATTTTGGCACAGGCAAGGAGGATGCTGGCAAAGGCTGTGGAATAGACCCGCATTGCATTTTCTTGAAAGTTTTTAAAGCCTTTTCAACAAATCCATTTTGTGCATATCCTGCAATCTTGCAACCATTGTAGTCCATGTGACCACATTTCTTAGAGGCATGTTGTCACAGTCCACGTGCCTTGTCTGTTCTTCCACATTTTACATACATGTCTAC
>VDFB02199699.1:0-22225 GCA_007258455.2 Sequoia sempervirens
CTGTTTGGTTATAGAGACATACATTTGAAGGTACTGAGGCATGGTGGATGCATGGGACACTGCACAATCAATAACATTATTACTTTTGATTCTCAGAGGTTTTGTGTAGCCAGTTTCAGACCTTGTCAAAATTTCATGCATTCATAATACCTTTGTAAAGTAGGATCATTTGATTGGTCTGACGTAGACCGATTAACCTCAGATGAATGCATGACATGGAAGGGTTGTGACCTACCTGTTCATGTAGGAAATATCTGCCATATGATATTTATGTTCTGCACACTTCTAAGATCAGAGTGTGCAACTACTGACCTCCTTCTCTTACAATATCTTAGAGAGAGAACTTGTAAGGGAAGGATGCCCTCTGTGTAGGAGCAGAAGAGAGCCTTGGTGACAAGGAATATGAAAGAAAACTAAATTGATGGGAATGTATAGGAAAAGGATCACAAGGGTAAGCAAGAGTCGAATAGGAAAGTGATCTATTACTAGAGATGAGTAGCATTGCTGTTCCTATTTGTACTTTGTAGGAAGGAGATTTGGTTTTCCTATTTTGATTTGTGAGAGTGAATTTGCCACGACTTTGATTTCTTGGCCTAACAACTTTAGAAATTAAACTTTTTGTGCCAGAAGTAGTGATTGACTTAATTCTGGTTTGGTTGCTCACCAAATTGAGCATAGTTTGATGGTGAAGATAGAAGGACAAAGGGGTTGGCTAGTAGGTATTGCCTCATCTTTTGCATTGTATATCCTAAAACTAATGCTTTGTCTTTGGTTGTACTATAATTCACCTTTGCTTTGGATGACAGGACTCATGAAGTAGATAGGATGAGCCAACTTCTGAATATCGGCTTGTGTGAGAGTGCATCCTATTGCATATATGAATGTATCTCCATGTATATGGAGTTCGTTTTTCTAGTCTACATAAGCCAAAATAGGTACATTGAGTAATTGAGACTTCAATTCTTCAAAGGATTTTTGATGCTCTTCCATTCAAATTAATGGGACTCCCTACTTGGTTAACACATTAATGAGGTAGCATTTCACATGGCCAAGGAAGGTTTTGACAACATCATCATGCTTTGACAATTCCATCACATTCACCACATTTATCATGTTGGGATCTGTCTTCAATTGTAGGCAGCCTATGATATGTCGATGTTCCATAAGCTTGCCAAATGCTTTTTTGGGTTCAATCCTAGTGGCACAAGTTCATTGTATGGCAATCTTGGAAGTATTTACTTGTATATGTAATTCTTTGTTCCACTCCATTAAGTTTTGCCTCAAAATCTTTAAAGGATCTTGATTGCTCTTATGTTTAAATATAGGGTACTACTTTTCTAGTCATTACACCAAGGTGGTATGATACTTTTGAAAAATTTATGATAGATTGAGTGTAGTGTTCCACGTGGCCAAAGGAGGATTTAATGGTGCCAATGTAATTTGTCTGTGTTCTTTTAGGGATGAAGTTATGTGGGTTCAATAGATGGGGCCCTCTCCCATCTTAAAAAGGATAAAAACAAACTCTTTTATAGTTTGATCTTAGAACCCTATTACTAGAATTAATCACTTTTGAGGATTTCTGACAAGTTTGAACTTTCATCCAAACATTTGCTTCTTCTTCCACCCCGCTTTTCAAAGTAGTAGGTGAAGGGGAAAGGAACTGATTAACAAAGTCCAAAACAAAATCAAGAATATAATCCCCTATGCACCACTCTTTAGCCGAGCTTAAATTATCTAACCATATTGTATTTTAAACTCTACATGGGGTAGGAAGAGTATGTTGTATCTTCTCCTTTGCACCATCTTGCTCCTTTTGTAGCTGACAAAATGTTTTAATCTTATTCTTCCCCTTTTTTTCCAACCTAGAAAACCTGTTCTCTTTTTCAAATTGCTGCATGTTATGCCCTCTTTTTCCATTAGATTATTGGATGTTCCTTAAGCCTATTTTTCATATCCTATAGGCTTGGGAAAATAAATTAGGGAAAATAATTTGTTGTGTCCTATTGTATAAGCGCCTAGGTTATAGGGCCCTTTGGGTATTATGTAATCAAGCTTTATTGCTTTTAAGTGTTGTTAGCCAAGGGTGTGTGTGCAAGGTTCCTTGAAGAGAAAAAAAGATTCAAATTTGTATTTTGGAGGGAAAGCAAACGACCAATTGTCTATTTAAACCTAAGTCAAAGTTAGGCAACATCATCCAGTTTTTATGACATTATTCCTCAAACAAATCAGATTTCCTGTTCTTTTGTCATTGGAGATTGAAGGACGAAAATCCCTTAATCCCTATAGTTGGCTGTTGGATGAAAACCCCTATCTAGATTTAAGGAATTCCACTTAGGTATTGCATCTAAGCTTCATTGATTTGTTGTTTGTGTGGCTCCTGTCAGTGCTTGTTTGTCTAAGTTAGGGGGTCTCTCCTAGCGCCTAGGAATTGTAATTTGGTGGTGGCTTCTGTAGCACCCCCCTTTGTTGTTAATTTTTTATGCTTTTGATAATCATATCACTGTTATTGTTCTAGCAACTAAATTGATCGTAAGTGTGATCTTTTGCTTTAATAGGAAGAATAAACAATTATTGTGCACTGTTGTTCACTTGCTAGGTTTTACAATTCATTTCTACGCTTATTATCTATTAGGATAGATCTGATTTGAAATAAGATCTAATCATTTGTATCCTGTGGAGCAAAATCAAATTGAAATACTGAACATCCCTAATCAGGGATATTACATTACAAATATGAAGCCACACATTAATAATTGGGAACTCAAAAGATATCTGCACTGCAGCCTCTTTTGGAGGAGATGCTATTGCTGCTTCTTCATTCACTGCCTTTTTTGCCACCTTACTTTTAACTAATAAGTGTGAATATGTTGCTCCTTTCCACCACATTGTAGTTTTTTCTTTTGGATTCTTCCCCACCCTGCACACTGAAGCAAGAGTAAAATGGATAGTCCAGGGTCTGTTTCCATATCTTCTCCCCTACTTGCAGCCCTTTGGCTATATGAAGCTCTACCTAGATTCTTGTAGCCCTTTGGCTAGATGAAGCTCTACCTAGATTCTTGTAGAGTTGAAGTGTGCCAAATCATCCATTTTAGAGTCTAATGCTGTAAACCTCCCTAACTTATTGCCTATTCCTTGAAAGCATGCATCTACCCATATTAGAGAGGAAGATTTGGGAGGCGTACACACATGGCGTCATTGAGAAGGATTCTGTCATTGGATTAAATTGAGGAAACAAAGGTTTTATGAACAAAACATGCTTGTACCAATGCCAAAGACTTTTTCCAAGAACCAAAGACCTATCTTCTTCCTATCCACATGACAATACAAAGAACTCTTGAGCACAAGGAAAAATGTCTGCAATTTGTTGAATGTGCATACTACAAGTATTGGAAATCCATTCATGCAAGAGAGCTAAACAAGGTTGGAGAGTAAATATTACAAATCAGGGCCTTCTTTTCAAGTTTTGCCTCCTCAAAATGAACCTCCTCACTTAATTGCAAGATAGGAGGCATAACTACATAGGGAACAACCTGAGCACCTAGTCATGTCCCCTCTTCCTTGAGGCCGACCTCAACCGCACTCACCAAAAGTGTTTTTCAACACTAACACATATATTTATTATTAATAAAAATTAAAAAATAATAAAAAAATAAAAAATAAAAAAGTATAAATATAAATATTAAATTAAAATTTTAAATTTCAAATTTCAAAATTGGCACTAGATTTTGGGCCCTTGCGCCCTATCTTGATAGATTTATATTATGTTGTGATTGGTTGGGGGAACATATGGAAATTGGTATGAATTTTGGGAGAAAATCCAAAAGCGGAGTTAGCTGGGACGAAAACTCTAGCTGCCCTCTAAGATTAGGACGAAAACTCTGACCTGCAATTCATTCTGATAAAAAACTTTGTTATTTAATCCAACAAGAGTGTTTTTAACCAGATGTAATTGCCACTAATTGAAGGTTGGAGGACATTGGTATATCACTTAGGCCGTAGGCCACCATTTTCGCTAACTGGGCACTCCCATCAGCAATCCTTAGAGATTATTTGCTGGTAGGTCCTATACAAGAGCGCAGGACAGGAATTCCAGAATTTTGTGAGCTCAGAGTAGGGGCAAACTACATGAACAACCAGCAACATTGGTGACTCCATGGTTTGAAAGTCATGATTTCAAGGGCGGTTGTAGTAATTCCACGCCCAGGCTTGCAGTAGATCTAAAGAGGAATAGGGTTAATAGGCTTAGTGATCACCATTTGTAAGTCCCTCATCAAATCACTGAGCAACAGCGGATTACCAGATTCATGGCATATTAGAATTGAATAAGGCCTACAAGCAACCTAGATTGCACTAAAGTTTGACCTAGCAATTAGATGTAAAGGAAATCGGCCAGATCGCTGCTGGTTATACCCAGATCTGGGCCCGACAACAGACATATGGAGGGCTCTTTCACAACCAGGTTGAATTCAAGTCTGTATCATCACCTAGTATTTGATTTTGTAATCACTTAGATTGAACTTTGATTGAAATATATATGGTGTTTTGGAGAAGATTGTTCAATTTTATCAACCCTTGAATAATTCATCTTGTTAAAAAACAGAGTTTGTTTGTTGGACTTGAATGCAATTTTGTATTGGTGAATTCTTATCAATTGAAGGTAAAACTCAAAATTTTCTTAGGGTTGTTACAACCCTCTTGCACCTTATCTTGAGTATAGTTTGAAAACTCAAACTCGGCTTGGACTCGGCAGCCCAAAATTTTGACTCGGACTCGGGACTCGACACAAACTCAGCAAAAAACTCAGGATGGTCTCGACAAAAAAAAAACCTCATAATTACACAAAAAAAATGAAATAAATGCATTTAGAGAACATAAAAATCTAATTTGACGATCAATTTGTCATAATTCAAACATTACACATGTCACATGATCCTCAAACTCTCAAAATTTAAAATTTCAGCCACTATGTTTGTTATGTTCAGGTGCCTAGAGAGGCTGAGCTCAAGACTCGGGAGTCCGAGCCTAAGACTCGGGAGTCTTGGAGCAGGACTCGGCCGAGTACTCTCCAAGACTCGGCTAGACTCGGCTTAGGAGTCTGGTTGACTTGACTCGGTCAGCTCAGAGACTTGGGAGTTTGGAGTCTTGCAAAAAACTTGGAGAGTCTTCAAACTATGATCTTGAGCATTGAGTGGTTTACCATCTACGTTTACTCATGCATTGTTCTACATACCCAACTTTGTTTTTGCCTTACTATTGATAGACATCCCTTATCCCTCCTCAAAAGATTTTGGCAGAAGCTGCAGATCCTTGGAAGGCATCTTAGGGGCCACTAGCCCTTTTGAACCCTCCAAGGAGGGACTGAGCACAAACATGTCTCCATTAAAAAACAAATATCCTTTCTTCAAGGGATCTATAGATGCTGCTTTCACTTCCTCCAATGCTTGAATCCCTTATAAATCAGCTTTGTCTCCTTTAGGTTTCAACATGATTTGTGTGGGATTCTTTATTCAAAAAACAGTTGCTCTTTTCTACTATTTGCTTTTTAGTATATTTATTACTTTCTTTGTGTTTCAATACATTATCTAAATCCTTAATTTGAAAGATAATTTGTTTATGTAGATAATGTTTTAATGCAGTGCGATGCTTAAGTCATATTTCAACATGTAAGTGCGAATAATTTGTGTTTTAATCATTATTAACTTTGCCAAACATTGGATTGGATGAACTAGTAACAAAATGTTTATGGTGTTTTGATTTGAATGGATTAGTAGCTAGACAATTTGTTATTAGTAATTAAAAGTCAAATACTGTTTTTAACTAAAATTGTGGGATGGTTGAGAATTTAAGGCCTAGATGTTTTGAGTTGGTTCTTTTGAGAGTTATTAAACTATAATTAATCTTTTGAAGTTTATAATGTTGGTTAAGTTTTATATAGGTCCTTAGGCTGGCTTACTTGGGTGTATGGTGTTAGAAGTTAGTCATGGAACATGTTATCTTGTAGAAGTCACTAAAAGGACTCGTGGGAGCAGCATCCTTTTGCAACCCCGAATAACTTGACATAAGAGAAGCAATGGAAGAATGCTATTTTGCCAATAATGGCTTAATGCATACAATATACAAGATCATAATTTACAATAAGAACCCTTGCTTATATAGGCAATGATAAGACATAGGACGACATAAGATTATGACAAGTACTTGAGACACAAAAAGTAAGTGCCTTAAGTAAACTTAACTAACTAGGTGTGTATAGGTCCTAAGGGGAAGAATTAGGTACTAAACACCATTCACACCAACACCTCCCCTCAAGTGCAACTTAGGGAGGAATAAACAAATGCAAAGATGCAAAGATGGGTCCTAGACTCCCAACAACTAGGGCTAGTGAGGTACCCATGCACAAAAGAAATGCCTTAAGTAAACTTAACTAACTAGGTGTGTATAGGTCCTAAGGGGAAGAATTAGGTACTAAACACCATTCACACCAACACCTCCCCTCAAGTGCAACTTAGGGAGGAATAAACAAATGCAAAGATGCAAAGATGGGTCCTAGACTCCCAACAACTAGGGCTAGTGAGGTACCCATGCACAAAAGATTTCTTACAAACAAAATTAGGAACTCCAAGCCCAATCAAAGAGTGTGACAATCTAGAATCATGTAGAAATTGATGAAGAGAAAAATCCAAAGCCGATGGTTAATTCTTTGAATACTACTTAGGGATCTCCAAGCCAATGCCAAAATGTGACAAATGAATTGGTGGAGAAAGAACAAGAGGGTCTGAATGTGCCCCCATAACATTTGAAGGAAATGGGACAACAATAGAAATAGAATTATCATTGAAGAAGATACAAATGTCCTCAGTGGTGTCCATCAAGTCTACAAGATAGGACTCACAAAACAAACCTGAAATTTCTATCAAGTACTCATCCCATGAAGTTGCATCTGGAAAAGAAGAAGGATCCTTCTGAACTAAATTGTTGGAAAATGGAACAATGTTGAACTTTGAAGAAGCGGGAACAAGTGTGAATCAATGAAGCTGAAGGATCAACATGAGTCTTTGTGGGAGGAGAAGGAGCATCAAAAGAAGCCTCGGTGTCATCAAACATGTCCAAATGAGCAAACTCCATGTTTATATCATGGTCATATGGTATTTCTCTCAATCATCAAGAGGTAGAAGATAGTCCAAAGCAGGATTATCTAGGAATGGCTGAGTACTAAATCTCATGCATCTCTCAAATTTTTGGTCCAAAGGGCACAAGGGTACTCAATGTGTGAAAAGGCCCATGAAGTGTTATCATCAACATGACAAAGAGTCACTCGTTGGGCATGATCCTGAAGAGTCTCTCCATTGCTTATAGTTCCCCCTCATCAAGATGATTATAGAAGGATGAAATGAAAAACCCATTATGAACTAAGCTAGATCCCCCCAAATTACATAGATGTGAAACCCTCAGCAGAAATTATAACCCCCTAACAAAGTACAAGGGGCATTGATGTGCAATTTTTGCAAATTGACTAGCCTATATAAACCACTTATAACACATGGTTATTTTTATAATTTTCAGAAAAAAATGCTTGCGAAAAAGAAAATTAGAGGTTACGAACAAATTCCTTGTGATTTTTTGATCTATTTCAAAACAAGTTTGCCCAAATTTGACTTTGTATGTGAAAGATATGTTTGACGCAAAAAAAAGGGCAAAACCTGAAAAATCTGATACTTGAAGTAGAATCTAGAAAAATGATTGAGACAATAGCGAAGTGCTCAGAAAGATCACTATTGGGGTGGTACTTAGGTGATGTTGCTAGTTAAGTAGGGTTGAGATTGCTAGATTTGGGGTGATGTGTTGGTAGAAATAAGTTGCACAGCCTAGTTGGTGGTAGAGTGGTTTGTAGGTGGCCTCGGGATGGAAATTGCCAGCAATGGCAGCTTGTAAGTGGTGAGGTTTAAGCCACCCTAGCTAGGTGTGACTAGGGACCTGGTCCCTTGTGTCCAAGTGTTGCAAATTGGGCAAGCAGTTAGTGATAAGACTGCAGGATTTGGCCCTTAGGGACTCTACCCTACTTGCTAACGTCTGTGATAGGTGGGACTTGTGCCTATCTACCACCCAATAAAATCTCTGCCATACATTGCACCACATGCCAAAAATGTGGTAACTAAAATTAGAAAAAATTGAATTGCCAAAATTTGAACCATAGTAGTTGATGTTGATGTAGAAGAGATTATATAGATTTCATGCAGTTTGTTTTCTAACAAGTATGGATCATACAATACAAATTTGTATGGCCTAAAATGGAGATGCCCACATAAAAAACCTCTACTAGTGACTGCTCCAAACTTAATGGTGTTTATAATCAATTCATAGGTTTTTGGGCCTTTTGAACTCAATGATGGGGTCAGTTTTGCTCCAAGATGCACCATATGAAAAAAATGGTAAAACCCTTTCAAAAAGGAGTCACTAAAAGAACTCATAGGAGCAAAAATCTTCTGCAACACGAAATGACCTTCCGCACAAGAGAAGGGGCTTGCGGATCTAAAATTTTGATACTATGTAGAAGTCACTTAAAGAACTCAAGGGAGCACGATTCTTCTGCAACACCAAATAGCCTTCCACATAAGAGAGAAGCAATGAAAGAATGCTACATTGCCAATAATGGTACAATGCATACAAGATATAATATCATAATGTACAATGAAAGCCATTGCTTATAAAGGCAAGGGTGAGACATTGAACAACGTACAATTATGACAAGTGTCATAATCTTATGACTTGAGACACAACAAGTAAATACCCTAAATAAACTTATCTAGGTATGAATAGGTTCTAAAAGGGAACCAGTTAGCTACTAAACCCTGTTCACACCAGCATATCTAATTGATTACTTGGAGAACTTTTGAATGGAAAAGTCCTTAGGCCTTTCAGAATTACTCTTGTTAGAGATTTGTGATAACTTATGTAAGCTTCCACATCTACTGGAGACAATGAGATTATTTTATAAGGATTTTAAAATATTATGCATACAAATATTGTCTCAATCAAAATGGTAGTTGGCATTATATTAAATTTCAGCAGAGTGGTGGATGTAACTTGCTGTAAATATTTATTGCTTGTTTTTATGCTCACTTTCCACTTGGTTTATGTATTTCATTCAAAAGTGCTGGTGTCCAATATGTGGGTCTTTTTGCTCTGTAGTTCTATTTACTTTGCTAGTATTTTCTTTCATTTTTATCAATTATGAGCAAGAATTGAACTATTATATACTTAATCTATTGCTTGAACAGGAAGGGAATTCATTCTGAAACCAGACTTGTCATCTTACATTTTTCACAACGGACACAATTGCCTGAAACAGGAAAGTTGCAGCAGCCAGAGCTGCTGGAACCATGTGGACTAACATCTTTAGAATTGTATGTACCTGCAATCCTGTCTTTACCTGATTATATTTGATTTTTTGACATGCAACTCCTTGTGTTGTTGATGAAATTGTTTTTCTTTTCTGTTTTGCAAGATAATATGGATGGAAATACTTCTATCAACATTGTTTATTTACATCAAATGTTCTATTCGAAGTGGTTGATAATTGTAAAATACAATTACACGTTAATTACCTTCATTATGTCCCATAAGCAAACTGTTGGTTTATATGTTATGAAGATGCTTTTTCATGTTGCCATAATGAATAATTTTTTATGAGCGCGGTTTAAGTGACTAATATTCCAATGCTATACCATACTATTCTAAACATGCTGTCTTATCAGGGCATTTAGATATCATATTTTTCTTGAGTATGATATGCATAAATTACTAAATATGTATTTGTTGGTAGCTTATTATCAGGGGATTGAGGTATAACCTTTTATGAGGATATAATGCATTCAGTACTGGTGCTAATCATTTATTGCATTGTTTATTATCAATTCAAGAGGATACACAACATTTATGAGTGCATTATGCATGGCATTTTATTATGAGAATGGTGGTTAGCTTTAAGTAGCCAAATTATGCTGATCTTACTTTTCCTATCTGCACTATATACAAAAAAAAAATGATATTTTCTGTTGACTTGTGCACCTATCTATGAGTTTGTGTGTGTGCACGTTTACACACACACATATGTAGATATGAACACGGATCAATGTTTGCACACACACATTAACTTTTACATTGGAAAGGGATCACAAAGCCATATCAAGGCAGGGCACATGTATACAATATTTCTTACTAGAACTTTTGAGCGAGTTACTGGTAAATTAACTGCACAATCTGATGTTAAATCATTCGAATTTGGCATATCTCACAGTCTAGTGTCAAAATAATAGGTGGAAGGGAAGTTACATGCTGCTTCTCCTTTTTTATTTTCTAAATAAATGCTGCTTCTCTTTTTTAATTTAATAAATAAAAATAAGCTAAATTATTTAATTGGGTATGGGTACAAGGGCTTAAGTATGCCGGTATGGCAATATTCTGTTTGGGGTTGGGTAGTATGGTTAATATATATATATTTATATTCATTCTAGCCTAAAAATATGAATTAAGTTCAAACAACCACATAACATACTACCTCTCCCAAGTGTGGGTTATCTATAGTATATTCAATCATTGAGTTGATGCCATCATACCTCTCCCAAGCATGGGTTATCTATATTAATAAAATAAATCATACTCAAGATGGGCTTGGTGAAACTAAGAAGATATGCCACACAATACCACAAAGTGTCATCTAGGATCATCTACTTGGTTGTCCTCTTAGTGTTGAATCGCTTCCATAAAAACTAAAGCTGAGTGACTAGCATGCTAGAAAGTGCCTCCTGCATCTTCATTAGTTGGTTCAAGATAGTTGTGTTGGAGGCAAATTGGGTATTAGCAACCTATTTGAAAATATAAATAAAAAATAAAGATACATGAAAACTCAAAATTCAAAAAATAAATTACTAAAGTGAAACAACTTTTTACTGTATCACTTACCCTCAACAACTCCAATTTCAAGAATGATTTGAATATGGCATGTATTATGTGGTTGTTGGTGATAACCATTTTTATCTCGTCAGCCATGGCATAAACCTATTTCATTAAATTAATTTTTGCTGCCCATCTTTTGAAGCATTAGGTTAAGCGAGTGGACATCACAAGTTATTTAAAAGGTGTGAATAGCATGCCTCAACCAGCCATCTGGTGTGTAAGTTTTTATGTTGTCCATTATGATTTAGACAATGTTTTTAGTCCCCACTTCCTCAATGGTCCATAGGAGGATGCCAACAATAAATTATTGTAATTGGACGTCTTCTTTCAGATAGGGATTCAAATTGATGTCGAGCCTGTAGATTATAATTTTGTGAGTTATTAAACATGATGGCATTATACAATAGATTTGTATCTGTTCCAGTACCATAAGATTGAAAACAAGTGCAAATCATTGTTTTTAATCAATCCTAAGTCAGTTATTCTTTTGTTTGTATACAAAAGCAATGAGTTATACTTGTAACAAGAAAAAATTATATAACATTTGGGTAATACATATAAGCATAAAATTGTTGCAATTTGATTTACAAAAAGAGCTGCTCAGATAATTTGTGAGATTCATAAAAGATGAGTGTAAGACTATTTACACACTATTGGACTATCTTGTCATATATCTAGTTCACTAGCTGTAGCAATAGATGCAAATCACAAAAACAAGAGAATGAATTGAATCAGAGATCTGGACACTATCTTGTATGAATCAGCTGAATTGGAGATTTGAGGAGCTCTCAACATTCTAAGGTTTGAGGAGCTCTCAACGTTCTATTTGTCTAATATTTAGCTTGTGCCTCAGTAATTGCCAGGAAAAATTCCCTTCCACATTGATTTGAACATCATGTGCATTCTCCATAGGCCGCAAGTACTCTCTACAACACTTTGTTCCATTTCCTTGTGATATTCTTTTAGCTCCATACTCCTTCAAGACAATTATTGAGGTACTTGGTGAGTTTGGTAGACATGTCAGACCAAGTGAGACCTGTTGGGATGACTTAATGTAAAAGTGTGAAAGTCAAGTGTTTTTTGAAGGGTTTGGAGGACTCTTGAAGGTTGATTATGAGTAATAAAATTATGAAAAATGGCATGCACCTTGAAGGTTTGTGTGATTTCAAAGGCTTTAATTTGGGCTTGGTAGTGGGGCTTTTCCTTGTAATGCAATAGGGAGTGAATTGAGGGCATCGACTGCAAACCCTATGCTAAAATCTGCTTTTGTTCTCATGTGATTGATGTATACTTGTGTATGTGATCAAAGTAACTTCTCTTGATTAGTTTATTATGTCTTCAAAATTTATTTATTGAAGGGTGCATGATAAAAGCTATAAATCCTAAAAAATATCTATCTTTCATGGTTTTTTCAATTTTTCGATTTGAGCATTGAGTTCTAGTCCGAGTGAAAAATCAGTTTGCTGAGTTTGAGCTAAGTTTGAGTGTTTCAACCATGGTGCAATGCATTTACCAATCCCATCTTGCACGGATGGCCTCCCATATCAGTATGTACCTGCTAGTCTCATGGTCCATTCTCACCTTGATAGCCTCTTTGGCCCTATCCATGGCCTCATAGGGGATTTCTCCCCATTGACTAATTGCAACACCTTGACCAAAGCTTGAAAAATAGCACAATCTCCTTTACCTTTGTACAAAAACTCATGGCAAAACATGTTTTGCCACATTCTAACCATTTATATGATTAGCAAAGCTATACGGTAACCACTCATTCAAAATAAGCATTCTTTTCAAATTCATCTTCCAAACACAAAGAGTTTACAATTGTCATGTCCCCAATTCCGTCTAGGCCCTAATTTCATTTTTGGCAGGAAAATAGTGTTCTTCAACACTCATCATTCAAAATAAGCATTCTTTTCAAATTCATCTTCCAAACACAAAGAGTTTACAATTGTCATGTCCCCAATTCCGTCTAGGCCCTAATTTCATTTTTGGCAGGAAAATAGTGTTCTTCAACACTCAAATTTGAATTTAATATATTTAAAATAATATTAAATAATATAATAATAATTAATCTTAAGATAATAATAAATATTTTTAAATAGCTCTGGCCAACCCATTTGGGGCGCATGTATGCTGGTATATATGTTTGAATGCTTGGTTTTGGAGAGATCATCATACTTGGATGCATATGTCTTGCGGATCTGTTGGAGACGAAAACCTTTGGGGATTCATTACAAGGTGGGACGAAAACCCTGCCTTGCAGCTGTGATTTCCTATTCATTCTGCACCAATGAACTTATCTGATTCATCATTCATCATAGGTTTGAGGAATTGAGTGGCATGCCCTTGAGGTGACGACTAGGTGATTGGTGGCGGAGCCCTTGGCTCGCGCCACTCATAGGACTTCATGCGCAATCACCTCTCAGCTGCAACGGGATTATCATTACCAGGGAGGCTGCTTGGAAGGTTTGAATGGGGACAGGCGCCACTTAAGGAACCAGGTTAGACATACGCGAAGGCTCCTTGAGACTCAACGTGATTTGGTGTTGAGCACTGAGGTGCCACTTTAAGGCGCCAAATATATCAATTTATTGCCCTCCTATGAGTGTCGGGTGTTCCAACATTGGCATCGCTTATCCTGAGACTATTGCTGGCGTCAGCTCTTGCACATTCTGTAAATCGGTGGTTGGCTCAGACTTATCCAGATTCGGATGCCAATACATTGTATATCAAGCAAGTTCAATATTTACTGCTGACACATTCTAATTAAATCAATATAACATTCCAGATTTTCTATTTTGTTTGCCATGAATAGTCTATCTTTTGCCACGGGTCTATCTTTAGAATATATCAAACTGTTTTGTCTTTAATTATTGCTGTCAATTGACCTGGTATCATTCAGATCTGAGTGTGTAATCTTTCCATGTCTTCATTATAGTTGCTGTGTATACTCAGTGTTTGGTATTTTCCTGCTATCATTCTATGTCTCTTGTTCCTGTGAGACAATTTGGGTTTGGGCATCTTACATTGGTATGAGAGCTGCAATCCTGCCAGCCTGTGGATCTGAGTTTGCGAATGCAGATATACAACGAACACGTAAGTGAAAGGGAACCTTGGAGAAGGAAAATAGATTGGGGACTTAAGTTTTTACCCAAGAAAGATGACACAGATCTTAAACAACAGCTCTTGGAGCAGTATTGTAGCAGCCTTAGAACTCTAAATATATTCAGCAAAACATGACAAGATGATCCCGTTCGAAGGGCAGTAGAGGATCAGCTAGAAAGATACGAGTGCAAGCTTATCACCTACTGTAAATATGTACAAGAATTTGCTGCTTATAAATCCATTGTCACACCTATGAAGAGTACTTGAAGATATTCAAAGAAAATAGAAGAAAAGAAAAGAAAGAATTGATGAAGGAAGAATCAAAATCACATGGAGATGTTGGGAAAGAAATCAGAAAGCATGAGGAACCAATCATCAAGTAGGAGCACGAAGGTGTCCAACAAAGAGAATAGGTTTGGATAGATCTCCGTGTTGAAGCACAAAAGGGAGAATTCCGTTCAGGCATAGACGGTAAGGTAGAGATGGAATACTTTCCAGAAGAAGAGTCAATATTGTGTGTTGAAGATGTGCCAATAGTTGCAAATGATGGCCAAGAAACATCCACTCACTTTTCAGGTATGGAAGTAATCAAACCCTATGATGATAACCTGCAATATTTGGAAAAGTTTGATGATTTACAAGATAAGGGTTATGCTATTGTGAAGAGTCGTAAATCAACAGTCATTGATCAGCCTTTAGGTGAACAAGGTTCTAGAACAGCCATTGAAGAAAAGCATGTTGAAATTGTCCAAGTGATAAAGGAAGAATTGCTTCCTTGTAATCAGCCACATGAAGATATGGGTATTACCATAGTTGAAAAACTCGGACTCGGCAATAACTCGGCAGACCCAAAAATTTTAAAAACTCGGGACTCGGCAAAAACTCGGGGAAAAACTCGGCAATAACTCGGCAAATTTATCGAACATTTGAGAATACACAATTTTTTAAAATATTCTTAAAAAACGCATATAAACTAAATTTTTATAACATATTACTGATTTCATCATAATAAGACACATCATAATAAAATTAATTTTATTTTTTAAAGTAATTTATAATTTTATACATTTTGTCTTGAATATCTTATTTTATATTTTATATTTATTATTTATAACTATATACCAAAATTTGGATCAAAACTGGATATTAAAAAATCTATAAGTTAATAACTTAAATGTAATTAAAATTTAATATTATTATATTTTGCAACTCATATATATCAAAACTTTGGATTCAAAATCGTATATAAAATTATAAATTACTAATATAAAAATTAAAATTATGAATTATTCATATAAAATAATAAATCACTCATATAAAATTATAAATTACTCATATAATAATAAAATTATAAATTACTCATATGAAAACTTTATATTGCAAATTTGTAAGTAAAATATAGAGCATTAAAAATAAATTAAAAAAACCGACTCAATGAAAATCATGAGATTAAAAATAAATTAAAAATACAGACTCAGTGAAAATCGTGTAATAAACATTGCCAGAATAAAATATATATTAAAAAAATCGCAGCACGTCTTCCTGCCCTTTTTCGCGGATGAAAGATTAGGAGAAAAGTCGTTTTTTTTGTGCTTTGTACCTAAAGCCCAATTCGCGTCATTCTGTGTTCGCGCGCGTCGTCTTCCCGCCTCCAAATCGCGTCGCGTAGGGTTTGATATGAAGTAAAATCTGTAAAGTCTTCATTCGCCCAGTTATATACCTATTTACAGCGCGTTTTTTCTTCAAAACCCGCGCGTTTTGGCGCGTCAAACAGTAAAAAACGCCGCGATTTTTACTCATAAAGCGGCTGCGAGTAAATCCGCGATTTACTCGCCTCCTCTGCCAGCACGCGATTACTCGCGATTTTTGCGATTTTTCTGCGATTTTTTCATCTATGGTATTACTAATGATCCATCTCTTGAGCATAGCATTACTACATTATCTCTACATTATAGTGGCAAGGAATGTGATGGTAAAAATGACTTGGGTATATTGGATCATTGCCCTTTTGCATGGCATGATAGAGAAGTTCAATTTAGGGTTGAGAAAGATGATGTGGAAGGATGTGTGGAAAAGAACATTATTTTCAAGGAGCTGGCTTGTTATGATGCAGCTCTAGCTTCAAAACAGAAATTAGATGTAAAAAATGTAAAATCAGAAAAACAGTCATCTTTGGCTGTCACACCTATGAGGTGGTTTTCACATGAAAATGCAGATTTCAGTTATGAGATGGATGATATAACTTTTGGAACAATCAATGAGGGTATGCATGAAAGGATGCTCATGGGGCAAAGCTACATACAAGGTATGTCATTCACTAGTGAGTTCTGGTCCTTGTTTCATGCACATGATCACATTTGATGACTACCTATTGGAGTTGTATGAGAAACATTTTGTTGAAGAGCTGATCATAAAGACTAAGGGATGGCCTAGTAAGAAGACCTTACAGTGTGATAATGTATGGTTTGTCATGGATATTACACCTTGGAGTTGGTCTGAAACGATGGGACTCACATACAAGGATGAACCAATGATGTTGAGAGCTAGTGATAAGAATGCAACACCTAAAGAAGATAAAGTTGTTCTCATTTGCTTTCAGCAGGATGAGGGTTCACTTTTTACATCAACCAATAAGGAGTACATGTGTCTTCATAATGACCACAAGGAAGAAGGGCATGCTATCACAGGATGTGCCAAATCTGTGATGATTGATCAGATTAATGAAGGTGATGTTGGAGACGAAACATAAATGTTGCATGGAGATTTTGGGTCTCATAAGTCACATCACTTGGAAGGGAAATTGAAGGTGAATGATAGTCAGATTGTGGCAGCCTTAGCTCACTTCGATGATATAAGATGATGGCAGATTTGTGTTGGAAGACACTAAGTGAACATGAAGGTCTTGAAGGAGGAATATCTCTTGACGACTTGCACAAACTCAAGGAGGCTTTGGTAGTAGTAAAGTCAAACTACCTACACTTGCTGACAGAGATCATCTTCTCACACTTGGTGAGATATACTCAGGTGCTTTGAGAAGAAAAGAAGAGGTGGACAAGCTCACCCTTGAGCTTGAGGATGCCGTGGATTCCTTGAGGAGCATTCATAGGGCTCTTCAAGAATTGGAAGATCACAAGGATAAGCATTATTAGAAGATGACAAAGAATGGAGGACATAGAGGATTCCGTGATGAAGGCGTGAAGACAAAAGAGATCTATACACACGAAGTTTTAGCTTGCAGCCATGGGACAGAAGTTAGGGCACATAACACACTTGATTTTACATGGGAAACTTCCCTTGGACCAGCAGTAATTGATGAGCACTCATCCATGGGAGAAGAACAGGTAAGGACTGATCTTCTGTGTAACAGTAGTCCCCTACCTTCACAGTGTCACAACATGGCAGCCAAAGGGATAGAGGTCTGATGCAGATTGGAGGCAAGTGATTTTCAGTTAGAACCACCTTTTGGGTCTGCACTTGTAAGAGAACATGAAGCCAAGGAAGAGGACGCGATTGAGGAGCTAGAGGGTGGCCTGATAAGATATGATGACAGGTCTGATTTTCTGATCCATGACAGCAGTCCTATTCATTGGAGGCAAGTGATTTTCAGTGAGAACCACCTTTTGGGTCTGCACTTGTAAGAGAACATGAAGCCAAGGAAGAGGACGCGATTGAGGAGCTAGAGGGTGGCCTGATAAGATATGATGACAGGTCTGATTTTCTGATCCATGACAGCAGTCCTATTCATTGGAGGCAAGTGATTTTCAGTGAGAACCACCTTTTGGGTCTGCACTTGTAAGAGAACATGAAGCCAAGGAAGAGGACGCGATTGAGGAGCTAGAGGGTGGAGGTCTGATTTTCTGATCCATGACAGCAGTCCTATTCTTTCATCCATAACAGCCACTGCACATGAAGAGAATGAGGTAGAAGAATCTTACAAGATTGGCACACCTGATTAGGTGTGGAGCATAAGGAAGGTATTGAAGTTTCATGCCACAAGAAGTCTGAATTTGTTCATCATACCTTGGAGGATGTCAAAGGAACCCAAGACTTGTGTGATGGTTGGCTACAAAGGGCAGAGGAGGTTAAGTTGCTAGCTGCCCAAGCAAGACAGCCCCTATAGGTGGTCATGGAATGTTGCAATCATCTAGATCATGCAAGGCAACAAAGGGAATCATATCTTAGATTGCTATTTCTTCCAAGGGAGGAATGTGTAAAGGTTGAGCATGCAAGGGATGAGCCTCTTAAGGTCAGCAAGGAAGGAGAACATTCAGATTTGGGTGAACATGGAAAGAGGTGTGATTCAGAAAATTTTGTTTGTACACATAGTTTACATCACGAAGATCATGAGTCACCTCTTTTAGAGCGCCCATTGAAGGCTCAAATCATGGATATGGATGGGATAGCTGAGCTTACACCTTTTGGACCAGTCATTGATGGTTTAGATTTGGTTGATCCTTTGGTCGTTTGTGGAGAACTTGAGAAGTTTACTTGTGATGAGATACAATCCCATCATATTGAGGACTCCTTGGTGAAGCAGGAGGCTGCCCTACCTTTGGGACTTATGGCACACATCATGGATGCATTTCCTTTTGATTGCAGCCGATCTATGATCCTAGGTATGGAGATATTGTCATGATTCTTGGCTTTGAGTTGCAAACGTTTGTGTTTCAGCTGGACTATGGTGCATGGTAAGAATGTGAGCATGAGGACATTGATGTTCCAGCCCTAATTCATGGGGCTCTACTTCATGCTTTGAGGAGAGATGGCTGTTCTACAGCGTTATACAGGATTCCCTTGGAAGTACTTGGAGGACAGTGGCTGTTGGGGTGATCTGGAGAGATATGGATCATCTCTTTATCATTGGAGGCTGGCATAATGATGAGGCACTGTCATCATATGTCATTAGAGGCACTTCTTGCGTCATCATAGGTCTGATTTTCAGATTTTTGGGTGCTGTCCTGACCTCCATTAGCAGCCTAGGATGGGCTGATATGCTTTTTCATGCACCTATGATGGGTGTTTGGCACATCCATGGGAGGTCAGTCGGAGTCGGGAAGTTGGTTGGTGTTGACAGTCCTTTGAGATAAATCTATCTCCTCATATTTGCTGGATGTGATAGTATGATGCTTTGGGATCCGGGCATTGATATGTTTGGTGCACTATTTCATTGGGATCATGCTGAGTTGCTTCACAATTATTGGCTTGATGATGTTTATATCAGAGTGGAGCAGCGAAAGACTTGGTACAGGTGGTTGAGCCTCAGAGATCATATCTTTCATCACTTGTTGATAGACTTTGCACTCAAGGACACAGGCTTGCAATTGCCCTCATTAATATGTTTTGTTTTTTTCTTTTGATGCATTGGTTTTTCTAAGCTTTATAATTACTTCAATTATTTTGGTCATTTGTCTAATATATTTGAAAATATTTATTTTTATCTGGTGATGTATGCTAACCACTGAACTTGGCCTGGGTGGTTTCTCTCTACTCAGAGCATTCTTTTCCCATCTTTTTTAGGGCAATTTGAAATGATACATCATCCCTATGTTTGCAGGGAGGTCTGCAACAAGTCTCATGGTTCCAGTTTCTGCCCTCAGAGACAGACATTGGCACTTTGAGAGAGAAAAGGTGTGTTATTGGACATATTATAAATAATTGATGGGTATTCCAAAAGCATTCAGATAATACCAGAGAAAGCATTCTTGAATATGTGCAGTCTTTGTAAATTTCTTTTTTCTAGCTTTCTAACATTGAGGTCTGAAATATTCGGGGATGCTTGTTAAGCAGTGGAAAGATAGAGGAACGAAAAGATGCTGCTACTTTTCTGGTTCTTTCAGCACATGCACATTTGCAAAATGAGGGCTTTTTAAGCACATGGACTAACTCATTTGTGGGGCCGTGGGATCCTTCTCAGGGTATCCACAACCCTGGTAAGGATGATGAAGAATGGGCAAGAGATTTTTCACTACAAGATCTTTTGTTTAGTTAAAATTAATGTTGTCGATGTCATACTTACAGATGAGAAAATTAAACTTTGGCTCTTCCTGCCTGGACGCCAATTAAATATCAGTGCATCTGACCCATCTGCCCAGGCTGCTGTGAGTGGTCTTAAAGGTGATTTAGTGTGCCTGTCTTGGAAGTATTTCAAGTTTTTTGATAATAAATGTCTCTTTATTTGATAGCAGGCATACTTATTTGATATTTTATTCAGTATGCTAAAAAATTGGGTTCAGAGATTAATGTTTCAGCTATTAAAAATTTAAATCCTAATTACGAGAAATTAAAGTAAATAGTTGAGGTTTTCTTTATGTTATATTTTGTTTGTTTGTTGCAAGCCAGTGGTTGGAGCTGGGCTATGGTCTGCTCCAGGTGATTCTGAAGAGGTGGCAGTTGCCTTTTCCCAAGCATTAAGAAACCGCATTGAGAGGTTTGCTAACTGTTGGACTTTTCTGGATGCAATCATGACTTATGTTTCATGCTAGAATTTATTGAAGTTTTTCTCTATTGGTGACTTTTTAAGTATTTTGTTTTTGGACATGAACTTCTATATTTGCAGAGCATTTAGGGGACTCACTTACATGAGATTTGGAGATGTATTTGTTAAATGCCAATCCTTTGGGCAGGATAAATTCAGCTTCAGGTTTGTCTTTATTTCATTGCTTGAGATAGACAGATAGAAACATTCTTTTGCTCTTAAGGTACTTAATTCTTAGTATTGTTTAAGAAAGTTTTAAATATGAATTCTTCTTTGAAACATGGCATTTGACTGGTCAATGCAACATTTTGAATACAGACCATTGGCCTGGAAAATGAGTACTCAATAGACTTGACTGTATATTTGTTTTCCTTCTATATAACTGAAGTATGAAAAGTTGTTGTAAGATATTAGACATTATACATCATCAAAATTGTCTAGGTTGCAAAAATATGAATGTAATATTTTATGTTATCTTTAGGTCTAACTGTCTAGTTACTTGTCTTAACCTAAGGTATTTTTACCCTTGCTCTTATCTATTGTACTGAATGTACTTTCTGAGTACCATTGGTCTACTATGGTCGTTTGCAGATGTTAATACAATTTCTTTCTTATTTTTATTTTTTGACCTTGTGTCACATTTCATATGGTCCACATACTAATTGAAAGTTATTCGTTTGCTCAATTGGCTGTGTAGAGACACAGTTACACACAAATGACATGTTGGACAGACCCCAGGGACATTAAGACACTATGTAGAAACCATATTTGTATAATTTGTATAAGGAAAGGTGCATGGTAAATTGGGAAACTGTCAGTAATGGTATGTCTACAGAATCAGTAAAAGTGAGTTCTTATGGGCTTTGGAGGCTCCTGTACAATCACCTTCTGAAATAACCACTCATCAGTTTCTTGTATTTTCATCATATACTTTATTTACTACAATATACAATACAGGTGACATTTGTACAACACTTAACTTGATTTTATTATACATCTTATAATGATCTAACTTTGTTATTCATGAACTTCAAATCAATAGAATATGACTGATAATGATTAAACTTCAATCACAGTGGCCACAAAAATTTAGTGAGCAGAATTTTTCAATTTCACTTTTTGGTGATTCCCCAATCAGTTGTTTTGTAAATGACTCAACTGGAATTGTTTTCTGTATAAATTAGTTAATATACATGTTGAAATGGTCTTTGACAGTTTGTCTATACTTTTTTGGAGATGCTAAAATATATTTGCTTCTCAGTAACTGAATTTCTAGACCTTGTTGTTCTAGCTCCAAGACATCTATGGCTAGCTCATATTCTTTAATGCGTATATTGCTTATCGTCTTTGAATTTACGATAATATACAAATGCATTTTCTGAATCAAAATGCTGTTGGGGGATGGAGTTCATGCTAAGTAAATGCTGGCCATGAAATATGCTGCCAACCAGGAGTCATGTAGTTACTTCCAGACAATTCCTAATGCTGTCTTTAGGCTTCTTATTCAGATGGTGGGCATGAATCTCAGCTTGACGATTTGAATATTTGCTGGATTTTTCTAGAAAATATCTTCACGCTATCTTATTCCAGTCCATTTAAGTACTTCCCACTGCTCCTTGGGCAGGTTTGACTTTGATAGCCCATGAAACAATAGGCTTCCACTTAACTATACATTCATGGCAGCAG
>VDFB02199700.1:0-42988 GCA_007258455.2 Sequoia sempervirens
CCAACCTCTCAACCTCTCCCATCTTCTTCTCAACTTCTTCATCTCTCACCATTCAAACTTACCAGACAATCTCATAGCCGTAGATTCTTGCCAGCCGGGATTGAGCCTGCAAAAATCTATAAATACAACTGTCGGGAGCTCCAAATCATATAGAAGCTTTTAGTAAAATAATTATAGGCAAATTTCATAGCATTCATAGCATTCATAGAGTACTTTCATAGCATAGATAGTATTAGAATCATAGCAATAGCAATAGAATCATGATATCTTTCATTCACAGCCCCTGTACATAATCACAGCCCCTGTCCATATCTGTATCAGCAATTCCATTTCATCAGCATATAGAATAGTGAAGCATTTTCCTTTTTGCATACTCGTTCTACAAGTTGCCATTTGGAGAAGCTGAGCTTACACAATCTGAGAGAAAAAGCTTCAAAAGAAATCACTGTAGATAGAGGAAGATGGAACGCTTCTAAAAGCTATTTTTATTTCTTTGTTTGAGTTTTCAGTATAATGTTTCATTTTGTGTTTTGTTTTCAATTAGATTACAAATAAAGACACACATTTTTGGCACCCACCGTGGGGCTCTTTGCCCCTATTTCTCATATCTGTTTGCAGTTTTTTTGACAGGTTACAGGCAAAAATAGCGGAATAGCGCAGGAAACATGTCTTCCAAACTTCATCTCCAGTTTAGCGCATTTGATAGGTTTTGCAGTGCCCGTAATACTTTTTGCAGCACCCTTGAAGCATATTGCAGTGCATATAATTCATCTTGCAGCGCATATAATCCATCTTGCAGCGCATATAATTCATCTTGCAGTGCATATAATTCATCTTGTAGCGCATATAATCCATCTTGCAGCGCATATAATCCATCTTGCAGCGCATATAATTCATTCTGCAGTGCCCTTAAGTCATCCTACAGCGCATACAAACAACATTTTCATAGGAAATCTTAAAATGGCCGTATCTTGGTCATTTTTTGGTCTTTTTTAGAGCTTTTTTTTTGAAATGGGGTAGAATTTCATAGGCTATATAATGGTGTGAGTTTTTATCAGATTTGACAAAGTTACAACTTTAAAAATTGCATATATTTAAAAAAAATTGTGTGTTTTGGGATTTAATACACTTTTGCTTGCATGCATGTGTTTCTTCTTGTCTTGGTGACTTTTTGGTGAATCATACGGAGCTGGAAAAGCATTGGGATCAATCAGCGCCCTTGAAGATTCCTATAGTGCCTTTGAAGATTCCTACAACACCTATGATGTCTGTTATAGCGCACTTTTGAAAAGGCTACAAAATGTAATTTGTAATTTAATTTGACTGAATCTGACGCAACCGCAGACAGTAATAACTTTAAAAGAATGAAGCAATCCTAGGGTAGACACCTAACTTAAAAAGAAGCAATCCTAGGGTAGACATTTAAGGTAAAATGAAGCAATCCTAGGGTAGACATTTCACACTTTATTTTTGGCTTAAAATTTTTTTTTCTGTTTGTGTGAAGCAAAATCTTCACTTAGCTTAGAAAATTTTCATTTGGGGCTTAAAATACATTAGTGTTTGCTTTGTTTTTGGTGATAGGCCTATGCTCTCCCCTTAACTGGGTGATCAAAATGCCAAACTCACCTATTTCCCTTCATGCAATTTCCTATTTTATTAGCTCCTTTTAGAAGGCCTGCCGTAGTGGGAAAAAGTACTCACCCTACGGGAACGACCTAAGTGGGAACAACTAAAGCCAAGTTTTCCAACCCACTATAATCAAATGCGGATGGTTGATGAAAATCCCATTCGACGGTAGTGTGCATTGATAACCATCCCCAAAGCCTTTGTTCTAAAGGTAGGGAGGTCTCTCGAGGGAGTCTATCATTTGCCGCACCGAACGGAAACCCTTACTAAGAACCTAGTGTAGTATCTTACCGAGTCAGTTTCCGAACATCATTTTAATCACAGTGCAGGGGAGGGAAGAATCTACCCCCAAGATACTCACCATATAACTGCCAAGGATTGTTTGCTCAGGGGATCCAGTATCCACTTCCGTCACTCTGAGTACGCACCTGGAAAAGACAAAAACATGGGCGCCCTTTCGGGGGTGACATGGCTGTGTGAGTCGACGCAGTTTTAAGATGTGGGCTGTTGATTACTATGATGACCTACTTGAGAACTAAGAGTGAGTCTGTTTGAAGTGCTTATCATGTGTAAAACCCGTGAAAACAATTTTTGAACAACATTTTGGTCATACACTTCTTGTTTAGCATAGGGCTTAAAACAACTATTCTACAACTTGCTTGATGTGTTTTCAATACATTAATTCAGTAAAGATCATCTAAAACTCACAATTACATTGATCACACTCATCATTTTTCAAGACTAGGATCAAATCTCAAAATAGTGCATCTTTTCAAACAAGTTTTTGATTATTTATTCAACTTCCCCAATAGGATTCTGATATCCTTTCATCTTGGAAGCCACAATCAAGAGTTAGAAACGTCATTTGATCATATCATAAGATTTTCATCTTATCAGATCAAGACATTATCATTTTTGCACTTATAAACCTATGATCTAAGTCTAGAAGAACATTTCAAAAGCATATGCCTATTGTCCACTTTACAACATGGGTGATAGGGAACAAAATCTTTTTCATAGGTTTCATACTGGGAATAGTTCAAATAATGAGATAACCGATGAAATGATTCAAGAATTTGAACAGGATCCACAGTTTCACATAATTTTGGACAAGATGTTAGAGCGAGATAAAGAAGGCTACTTTCTTTTCTTAGCAAACCAAGGTGCCAAATTGCCCTCTAACTACAATATGGAGAAAATTAAGGAAGATCCTGAAAAGACTAAAACTCCATTAAATGATCTTAGTAGTTTTCCCCAACAAACAAGAGCACTCCAAAGGAAAATCAAGGAAATACAAGGGGGCACAACTATGAAGTCCTTTGACGGAAATATGAATGTAACCTCTTCTCCTCCAAAAGCAACATCATCCAAATTCAATGTTTTTGAATTTTTGCAAAGGTTACATAAGAAGCCCAAATCTAAGCCCTCAAATAAAATTGACCAATCCTATCATGTCATGCATTTATCTTCATCCCCCATAATTCCAAATGAACCTCATGATTCTTTCACTCAAGATAACGATTCCATTCAATCACCTTCTTCTATCATATCCTTTACATCCAATGATTCATTTCAATCTACACATCTTGATCAAAACATTCTACAAACCCTTCCTATCTTTGATCAAGATCCCATCTCTCAAGGACCATATGATGATCCCCTCCTTTCATTATTCACCCATGATAATCCTCTTCCATCTCAAGAGACAAACATTCTTCCAAGTTCTTCTTCGTCATCATCTAATCAATCCATACCATCCCATGATTCTATTGCATTACAAGAGCATGATATTTCTTCCATCCTATCTAATGATGTCTTACCAATTGATGATCAAGATATGATTTCTACAAAATTTCATGATTCCCTTCCTCATCAAGATCAATATAATCTTCCATTCAAGGATACCCTTTCATCCCATGAAGATGATTATCCTCCTCATGATCAAGATATGTCTTTCATACCACTTCATAATCCTTTTCCAAGTCAAGATCAAAACACTCCATCATCCCCATGTCAAGAGCCTATTACACCTATTCACGTTATCCATGAACCCCACACCTATAAATTGGGATCCTCCTCCTTTATCCATTCTAGTTTACTTCCAAAACCTATCTTCTCATCCATATCATATCCTCTTCACAATGGACTCGCATCTTGTTTCACAAACAATACATATCCCATTGGTAAACGAATGTGTGAAATTATGAATTACAAAGGAAAAGGTTTAGGTCTTCATGAGCAAGGTATCCTAGAACCCCTTTCTGTCCAAGCACATCCATATTCTCATGGCCTTGGTTATACACCTCATACTCAACCTAGGTATCCTAGTCCATCAAACTCTCCATCTATCCTAGGTCCTTATCCTAGTCCAATAAAAACACCATCTATCCTAGGTCCTTATCCTAGTCCAATAAAAACACCATCTATCCTAGGTCCTTATCCTAGTTCATCAAACCATTCATCTATCCTTGGTCCTTATCATTCCAACCTTAGCTCATCAATCCTTTCATCCATATTAGGGTCCCACATTTCTCCATCTCCTATTCTTCAAGAACAATAAAAACACACATCCTTGATCCACTTTCAAAATTCTTCCTTCATTAACTCATCCATCATACCTCCATATCATTCACCTCAATCCACCCCTCCCATTGCTCTTGGAAGCAATTTGGATGCCAAATATGAAAAGCTTCTATATCAAAATCCACATGTATCAAAGGATCAACATGTCTCCTCGAAGAGTCATGCAAAAATAAAAGAAAATTTGATCCAAAAAATCAAAAAGCAATTTTCAAAGGCCACAAAGGCCCATCAAAGCAAAAGCAATTTTCAAAGGCCACAAAGGCCCATCAAAGCAAAGGCAATTTCCAAAGGTCACAAAGGCCCATCAAAGCAAAAAGGAAATTTTCAAAGACCACAAAGGTCCATAAATCAAAAAGAAAAATGTCAACGGCCACAAAGGTCCACAAAGAAAAACTCAAAGTCAAAATTCATGTGGATTCCTAAAAGTCTCATAGAAGCAATAAAATCTAAATTCGCATCCAAATTTGCTAATCCAAAAGTTTCCTCCAATTTTCCATCTAATAACCTATCACCTTCCAAATCCATTTTTCCTCCATCACTCCACCGCCCTTCAAGGTGTGTGTCAATGTTGATCTTTCCAACTTTTCCATCTATCCATCAACAGGTCTTCCAAACTCCTATCCATTATCCAACATTCACCCCCCATCATTCTTCTTTAATCCAAACTTTTGCATAAGTCCTTAGATTCTTCCATCATATCATTAATCTTCCAACATTTAGGATTTTAATTCCCATTGCCATGGTTTATTAGAGGGATATTTGGTTGTGAAACTTGATGCTTAAGTCCTTCCTCTATCTCCCTATCATGCATATCTTATCTTCCATATTCCTCTTGTACTCTACACTTAGGGACAAGTTTCATCCATCTTATCATTCATGGTCATTATCCTCTCTATGCCCATTCCTTACATTTCCACCTTTGATCTTGACAAGGTTAAGGATCTTCTTGAACATCATATATCTTATCCATATCTTTCATACCATATCTATTCATATCTATCATCTATACATATCTTTCATATCCATATCATATGATAGGAATCTTTAGGTTTCATCATGGCTTGATGAAATTTGTACATATTTTTTTATCTTTAGGTTGTGTTTACACTGGGGGCAAAACGCAGAAACATACAAGAGAGGGGTAATGAGCTTTTAGAATATTACAAAACAGACAGATAACAGTTTGACAAGACACAACAAACATTATCGTATCAAATCAATCACAAACATGTTCATACCAATGGAAATCGAAACAACATGATCCAAACAATTATTGAAGTGAGAATATCAATGATGATAACCAAATTGGATGATCTTAATCTGAATAAATGTTTGAAATACTTTAAACAAGATTTGAATGGTTGTTTGATTTTCTATCATATCTCTGGAGTAATTCAATGATGTACTGAACTAGAAGAGCAAGGAAGGAGTATGATTTTTCTTTGTCTACTGTTTGCGAGGAAATCATTAGTACTATGCAAATTGGTTGCGAGACATGCTCTACTATGTATCATGGATGACATTTCGGAATTTGCATGGGAAAAAGATTAACTCTTGTCTGTTTATGCAAGCAATACTCAGGTCATCTTGGTTCAATTATACCTAGATGCTTGTATTAACTTTCTATATTAAAAATCATGAAAGCAATACTCAGGTCATCACTGGTGCTAACATACCCTTTGATGCTTGTATTAACTTTCAACATTTCAAAGCTCTATGATGATACAAAAAGCATGAATAAGTTCTCCAAATGGCAATATTGTATGAATGTCCTGCATGGTTAGTATAGATTTGCATTCATGTTAGAATCTGCATTTTGCATTTGTAGATTTTCCTAAAAGCTGGCAAAGTATACAATGTCTCAATAAAAAAATCAAAGCTGATCACATGAAAACACTATGAGGTGCTACCCCCAGATTTTGTTGGTCTCACACCACCTGCTCCTACATCAGAAGATCAAATTGTCAATAACATCAGAAGATCAGACCATCATTCAAATCAAAATGGATCATCAAATCAATCAAATCAATCCAATCAGAATACATCATTCGACTATTTGTTTTTAACAACTTTGAAAACAAATTTATCAACATATCAACTGATTTGTCTTTCAACAACTTTGAAAGCAAATTTATCACAATCTTGTTTGTTTTTAACAACTTTAGAAACAAACTCATCAACCAAATCTGAATATCAACTTTTTGTTTTTCATCATCATGAAAGCAAATTTATCAACATCATGTTTGTTTTTAACAACCTTAGAAGCAAACTTATCAACAACTATTTGTTTTTAACAACTTTAAAAGCAAATTTATCAGCTATTATTTGTTTTCCAACAACCTTGGGAACAAATTTATCAAACAAACATCATCAAATCAGGGCATCTCAATACACAAAATTGGGGCATTTTATCATATTTTATCACAGCAGGGGCAATTTAGGTCATCAATTTTTCATTTCACGTTTTTCCACATCAATTTCTTCATATCATTAGTTTCAAACGATGAATCGACATCTTCAAAATCATAAAAATAAAAAAAATTCAAAAAATAAAATAAAATCAAAAATTCAAAATATGATCGATTCATCGTTCGAGGGGGCATATACCTATCATTATTTCGACAATCAACATTTGGGGCAAAATTCAAAATTCTTTGAAGCAATGCGTAAAACACATCACTTCAAAGAGGGGCAAAATGTATACACCTTAAAATGGTCACATCATATTGTCTGGTAATTAATTAAATATTTTTAATATTTAATTAAAATCTTCGAATTCTATCTGCGTATAAATAAATTTAAATAATTTATTTATATTTCTTCATTCTTTCATTTCGATTAAATAAATAAGTTTATTTAATCATCTTTTCATATTCATTTCTTAATTAATTAAATAAATATTACGATTTATTTATATTAATTATCAATAATCTTCGTTTGAATATCTAATTCAAATAAAGATTAAAATATTATTCTTCTTCTAAATATTATTTACAATTAAATATTCTAAAAATATTTAATTATTTCCTCTAATTCAATATTCATTCTTAAAAATCATTTCAAAATTCTTCAAAAATCTATTTATAATTAAATATTTCCAAAAATATTTAATTAAATCTTCTAAAATTTCAAATTCTTCTAAAGTCATATTACAATTAAATATTTCAAAATATTTAATTAAATCTTCCATATTTTTAAAAAATCAAAAATCAATGCACAAATTAAATAAATTTATTTATTTATTTAATTTGGGATTTATTTGTAACTCCCTGAAGCAAACGTTAAAATGTAAAATTGGTAAATTTCTTCTATTTCGTAAGTGTGTTTGTTCCCGTGGGTTGAAGACAAGAATCCATCCTTCTCTCCAACCTCTCAACCTCTCCCATTTTCTTCTCAACTTCTTCATCTTTCACCATTCAAACCTACCAGACAATCTCATAGCCGTAGATTCTTGGCAGCCGGGATTGTGCCTGCAAAAATCTATAAATACGACTGTCGGGAGCTCCAAATGATATAGAAGTTTTAAGCAAGTAAATTATAGTCAAATTGTAAGCATTCATAGCATTCATAGCATTTACAGTATTTTCATAGCATAGAATCATAGTAATCATAGCATAGAATCATGACATTTTTTATCCACAGCCCCTGTCCATATCCATCAGCAATTTCATTCCATTAAACATACAGGATAGAATAGAATTTCCTTTTTGCATACTCGTTCTACAGGTTGCCATTTGGAGAAGCTGAGCTTACACAATCTGAGAGCCATAAGCTTCAAAAGAAACCACTGTAGATAGAGAAAGACAGAATGTTTCTGAAGAAGTTTTATTTCATATTCAAGTTTTATTTCAATTTCTTTAGTTTAAAGTTCTGTTAATTGTGTTTGTGTTTTCATTTAGATTACAAATAAAGACATACACAATTATCAAGTTAATAATCAATGCATTTATTTATAGTTAATAATTTTTTTCAATTTGTGCAATTTTGGAATTTGTAACTCTACTAGTATTCCTAGAAATATTGAAGTTGTTTACCATCGATCATTTAATATTCAAGGCAAACCATGAAGGAAATTAATGATCAATGCTAGGGCTAGCCAATTAATAAGTATACATGTGAATAATTCAAGCATGTACATGTGAATAAGGGAAGCACAAGTACTCAAAAACATGTAAGCCTTGAAGTATACACATAAATACATAGCATACACAAATTAATACAAGGTATATGCATGAAAACATGTAAGGCACAAAGTATACATTGGAATACATGTAAGTCACAAAGTATACACTTAATTTGTAAAGTATACACTTGAATACATGTAACTCCTATCTATTGAACCATGGATTTATAATGCAAATATGGAAACCATAGATAAAAAAGATTTATATTAACCAAATATCCATGTAGGCATACATCAATATATGTCGATATAAGTGTAGACGCTCAAATTATCTTGATTGATATCATTCATTTGATCCTAATTAACTAACACTGATCCTTCCTTAATCACATCCACACTAACCAATTAATTGAATAATCCTTATTTAATTAAATCATCAAGATTCATCCTTTAGTTAAATAAATCAACTTTATTTGATTAAATCATAATTCCTCTTTGATTAAATAAATCAATTTTATTTAATCTTATCATAATGTTCCTCTTTTGATTAAATATATCATTTTATTTAATCAAATCCTAAAGTCATCTCCTTTAAATTTATTAAATTAACCTTTATTTGATTTAAATCTAATGTTCTTTATTTAATTGAATAAATCAAACTTTATTTAATTAAATTACTAATGTTCATTATTCCTCTCAATTGATTTAAATAAACCTAAAAATCTAAATCCTCAAACTTTATCTAGAGTTAATAAAATCCTAATTAACTCTAACTCTAATCCTCAAATCCTCTAGCTTTTGCAACTTGCACATATAAATCAATTTATTTGATTTATTAATTCTTCTATTTACATTCAAAGCTCCCTCCTAAAAGGACTTGTCCTCCAACATGGCATTAATAGCTCTAACATGTCCTTTTTTGTTGAGCCAAGTGCCATTAACTCATCTTTCAACTCTTCCTCTACAAGCCATCTTTTGAATTTCAAATTCCACCTAATTGCATTAATTTGCACATTGATCAAAATGTGCTCCACTTCTCTTCAATAGTATGTTAACAAGTGGTACAATGCCATTGGTTCATGCTTAATCCCACATCCTTCCTATTTATCACTTCTCCATCCCTCTTTTCTATAAATGGAGGACTTCTATATTGATTTTGGATCCACAAATTTAGGCAAGATTACTATCTGCAGATTTTGAGCAAGTTCATCCATATTTCATTCAAGTTCTCATAGTTTTCATCAATCTTAGCAAGGTTATCAACAATTTTCATCAAGGAGCACACAATCCTCATTAAAGATTTGCAAGGAATTTGGAAAGGGCTTCTTTCCACATCAAAGAAGCACCAATTCCCCCATGGTATGTTGGTTTGAATGTTTTGAACAAAATTTAGTAGCCTTCATTTGATTAATTTTTGTTTGTTTCTTGTTCTTGGTGTTTGAATGAATTGCATGGGGAATGTTTGTTTTAGATTTTTTTATTAAATAACATTGGATTGTTTTATCATGTTTAAGTAGGTCTACACCAAGAATTCACATTTTGGTGCTAGGAGGGAACACCTTTCAAAATTAACACATTTTTTGGTCAAATTTTGTTGTTGTTTTCAAATTTTTGTGCTTTCAAGAAACAATAACACTAAGAAGGTCAAACAGCGACGCTATTAGTCCAGCATCTCTATATAGTGATGTTTTCACTGCTCCAAAATGTGATGCTGCAATAATTCTCCTCGTGGTTGGATTTGATAAACTCCAAAGGGCGACATTGATCAATATATCAACACAATTGTAGGCTCTATTTTTCCACAGTGAAGTTGACCTCACCAGAGCGACGTTGATTTCTCCAAACAACAATGCCTCCATGGATTGTGATGCTGGAGTTGGATAAAAGGTCACTTTTTAGTTTTATTTTAACATGTGCTTTTTATATTGATCACCTTTGACTTTTAACCTCTCTTGTGACTGTATTTCATGTAGGCTACCAAGATTTTGTAGGTTAAGGTGATTAAGAAGGAAAGGAGGAAACAAAGAAAAGGCTTCTTATGGCATTATCACATGATTGTAACAAGTGTTTTTAAACACTTTGGGAACATTTATAATCCTATTTTAAGGATATTGTTATCTTTTGTTTTAGGACTCAAATAAATTTCATTTGGGTTTTATAAAGAACAATCAAATGGTTAAAAAGAACATTAGGAACTTAGTAGAGTTGGTTTTGGATTTAATAAATGAACAAACAACTCCAAACATTTCATCTTGGTAATATAAAAAAGAATCCATTACTGCTTTTGATGTCTAAAATGAACATGTGTCTTTTGTGTTTTGTATTTTACAAACTAATATCATTTAAAAGGTGTATGCACTTCTCTCGTACTTCACAACGATCTTGAGAATCAAAAGTCTTTTGGTGATATTAGGTTGTATAAATGAATGCCTCTACACTTCAATTTGGGAATTTAAAAATTCAACAAATCTTTCTAGTGTGAGTTAAGTATATCATATGAGTTCTCTCTTTGTTCATGCAAACAAGAATTGATAGAACTATGGATGTGCTTGCTCACTGTTCTTTACCTTTAGAGGGGCTTTCCTAAGACCAATTCGAAAGTGACTCCAACTGGCTTTTCACTCGAGTCAGTATACAAATTGATAAGACTAAATTGTCAAGTCCTCATGGTATGTAGGCCTTAGTCGTATAGTGTCTTTTAGAATGGAGTACTATCATAAAAAAGTATAAGAGCCCCTAGTAGGATTGATTAAAGCCTTTAGTGGCTTACTTGACACTCACAAGGTGCCATGTCCCCAATTACCTTGACTAAGAACCAATTTTTATAGAGACTAAAATCCTTACTATTTGTTGGTGCAAGAATAATTGTTTTGAAGCTGTCCCACATGTGATTCTTTGTAGAGATGAAAAGCTTTTCATGGGAGATACATGAGAACTAAAGCTTGGCTGACCCACAAAAGTGAGTGTCATGGAGGGGAGCTAGTGTGGTCAAGCTTCTAGTCACCTATTCTAAATAAGTGCAACTAGATTTATCCAAGTGGGAATTCAAAAAATATTGTCTCTTTCTATCCTAGGGTTGTGCATCATTTTGGAATCAAAACAGTTTTCTTGGATATAAAACAGTGGAAAAAAAACATTCAACAAAATCCTCAAAATTTCAAACCCTTTAGGAGGAGAAAATACCCTCATGACCAAGTTAAGTAATTAGCTCAAAATTATCAAAAGAGAAAGCATAATAACATTCAAATTTAAAATTTAGAAATCAGAATTCAAATTCCAAAAAAGAGAATATTTTTAAAAGCTGTACAATTTATCTCTTGGAGACATTCCAATATATATATATATATGCTTGAAAGTGCTAGTATAGACATATATGCAAATCGTGGAAGCATAGAGAAGGCACGTGTACTAGTGGAAAAATGGCTTAGGGAAATGTGGTCTTCTTCTTGCCGTGTGAGTAAGACCTCCACATTAAAGATTAACGAACCCCCCATCTACCACCCATTCCTGAGTTCTAGACCCCATATTTGTAGCTTTTATTTATTTATTTTTACACTCATATATTAATTGTGTGGCAAGATTTGTTGTTGGATAATAAATAAAAGATTAATATATTTGCATATTTCAATTCATTATAGGAGTATATATATATGGGTTAAGTTATATCAGTCTTATAAAACCTATTTTTTTATTTAACTTGCTAATTTATATTCTTTTATTTATTTACTTTTATGTCACAACATTCTATTGTAATGTAAGTATTATGCTTATAAAACCAACTAAAGAGTTAGAATGCTTTAATAGTAAGATAAAAAAAAAGATACTACCATGACAACACACATTTCTAGTGAATAATTATTTGGCTTGTAAGATATCTACAATGAAAAAAACCCACCTTTGATACTTCATATCCTTGAATAAATAATCATGTAATCTATTGATGGTTTAATTGTGTTAGTCCATTGATCCTCAATATTGTATTACATTTTTTTTATTTCAACAAATTCAATTTTAACTACACTTTTAAGAATCTATCTATCAAACTCAAAATCATCTATCAATCAAATAATTCAATTTTCCACAATTATAATTTGACAAATTCAACTTTGACTATTGCTAATAAATTTAAAATCAACTATTCAATTAATTATTTATTCTAAAGAAAAAAATCAATTTTAATTGTGTTAGTTATAAAACTATTATCTTCAACAACCTAAGAATATTGTAATTAAGTAAATTTTCAAGAATTTATTGATCTCAACTTATCACTGATCTACCAACTCACCTATCAATTATATAATGAGTTCCAAGAGGCTATTGATTATCTTGATGTGTTATATCATGTAAGTATCTCAAATATATTATAACATCATAATAAATTGTTAGCCATTACTATAAAGTTAACCAAAGCCACATTCCCTAACCATTGTATCTATGATTCTATTTTTCAGCCTTATAACAATTGCATACTATAACATTAACTATAGAATATATATACACATATAGACAACTAAATAACAAGGCAAGATCTAATTATACGACATACACATAAACCAAATACATGAAAATCAAAAGCATATCCATACAAATCCGATAAGGTAAAATAGACAAGTGAATCCATACCTTCTCTTTTCCATCCATTGGTCAACACCTTACATGAGCATATATCCCCTATCATATGAAGCTTGTTTCTACCTTATTGATTTTGTCAGGCCTGTGCTCGGTTAACACTCAACCACCATAATTTGTGAAACATAGAAACATAGATGGAGCAAAATAAGTTTACTCATACCCAACATATCATAAAACAAATAAATCATCTTAACCACAATTCATATGGGATGTGATTCATTTAGGGTTCACTTCTCACATCATATTATTTTTAAACTTCCATTTTAAATTTTACTATTCACATATACTTGATTTCTATGTAGATGTTTCTAAAAATAAATTTATTTACCTAAACAAATTGTTAATATGACCACAGAAATTTCTTATATTTTTCATTTACTAAATATGTTATAAGTTTAATTTTACATTATAAGCATTATCCCATGATTAAAAATTAACATCCTCATATTTAATATAGTGTCAAACATCTAAAATTTGAGATCCCTAAATGCATTCTAGAGAGTTAATTGGTTGACCTTACATCCTCCCCCTAGGACTATACTTCCTCCTGGAAGTTGGTAAGGTGTAGAGGGTCCCACTAGATCTATAAAGATGGAAAAGTCAAAACATTTCTTAGCAAGTAGTGTTAGTACTCACAACATGGCCTACTACTATGACACAACTATGCAAATATCCCACCAAATCATTTTCCTACAAATAGGAGTAACCTCAAACTGGCATATATTTTCATACACACCACACCATGGACAAGGTCATGGAGATTCAATAATACTCACAAAAAATTACATCACTCAACAAGGAAAGCTTTAATTCCAAAATCAATATATTATTAATTGAAAAATCAATGATTAATCACACATCACTAGGTGTCAAATGTCCCTCAAATGGGTATGTGCAGGATCATCATGGAAAAAACATGCCCTTAAGTGGCAAAAAATTCAGAAAAATCAGTGTTAGGAAACTTGACATAAAAATTTGAATAAGTTATTTATATTATTTCAAAAATATGTAAGAATAGAATGTGTAGAAAATTGAATGTAGTTTCCAAACTACTAGGTTTATTTAAAAATAAATAAAATCTATTTGGTGAAAATTTGAAATTTCAATGCAGTAACTTCCAGGGAAAAAATAAGTAGGTCATCATCTAACCACCTAACCATAATAAAATGTAATATTTTTTGTAAGATTTTGTATAAAGTGGGGACTCATGTTTGTATCTGATACATAATTTTGTAATTTTTTCCAATTAAATAATTAATTATGAATTTTTATTACAACTTTTAAAAATATAAAAACTCGTGATGTAGACCACCTTAACTTGGTCAAAACTTCATGAAATTTAATTTTTCTTTTTAATCCTATAGTATGTGAAGCATAGAGATGTGACACATGTTTTGGATTCAAAAAATGTGATACCATTTGAAGAGTTATAGATGTTTTTCAATAGCCTATTGATCAGAGACTTTAGTCATAATTCTAATGGAAAATGAATAATAATTATTTATTAAATTCAAATTAAAGCATAATTTATATTGGTGGAAAGTTGAGAATCTCCTCTAAAACCCTTTTCATTTCATCAATTTTGGGTTTAAAAAATCAGTCATCCACATACCCTACAAATACCCATAATATTGCCACTTTTTGGCCCATCATGATCCTGCACATACCCAAATACACTTTACTCTTAACAAGAATTCATATGCCACCTCATGATATCACATATCATATATATATTGCTTAATCAATCATTTAATATTCCTCTTTAATTGTTAATCTATTACTCTTGTTTCCTCATTTGTACAACCAAAACAACATATAACCAACACATAAATTTCCACAAAAAGGACTCACTTGACTCACAATAGAAGGATCACACAAAAGGGATGAGGATACCTAGTGTCCTAAATCCTCCTTTGAGTATCCATATCACATATATAATCACTTTCAAGTCCTCTCCAAGGAATCACTGCATAGAAATGTTTGATAATCAAGGGGACATGGATAGTAATCGTCTCATATCGGTCTCATTTACCCCTTCACAATAAATCCCCATGCCATCTACTCCCCCCATAAATTTGTCAATGAGTATGAAAATATAACATATTCCACATTACTACACATATGCCAATAGTAACATAAGATTGGTAAAGCCTCAAAACAAGAAATTTCAAATTTCAAATAAAGCATCAATTCAAAATTTATAAGAAAAGATAAAATTCTCAACGGTGGCCACCAACCAATAATTCAAAATTTGAAAGCAAGGTAGAAACAACTAGTCCTTGAGGGAAAGAGGATAATTTTCACAATGCACAATAATTGATAACTTACAAAAATTCAAATAGTTGGATTCATAAATCAAATAAAATCATATCAATAATCATAAATATGAATCTAGAATCACACAAATTTTCATTTTACATTCACTTTGTGACTTCAATCAAGTCACCTAAAGGGGAGGAGGGGATAAGGTGGTCTCAAACCACATAGAGCTCATCAATAAATCATAATATAATAGCAAGGTGTCACACACAACCAAATACAATCATATAATAGTCAACGTGTCCCAGGACAATCATATAGTAACTGAATTCATCAATAGTAAATATGATGTAGAATAAGGGCACACTTAGGTTTTTCCTCAACCCTCTTTCGTTTACAATGATAGATGGTTGTAAGAGATAGGGGAATGTTAAACAGGTAATGGCATCACATATGAATCACTAGTAGATCCATAAAGAGGGGGAGATGAGGGAAGACATTCTGCAAATGACACTGAGGGCCATATCACAACAAGCACAATAAGTTGGCCAAGCACAAGCTCAAGCTTTGTTGCAACAACAACAAGCCACACAAGCTGCATAAGCCACATAGGCTACCCAAGTTGCACAAGCTACTCAACAAGCTCAAGCTTAGGCACAAGATCAATATCAATCCCAACAATCTCAAGTGTAAACACAATACCAAGCACAACAAGTAGTTCAACAACAAGCCTATCAAAAAGCTTTGCAATAGTACCAAGTACAACAAGGCCCAAAAATAAGCATTGTTAGCACAACAACAAAAAGACCAACAACAAGTGTTCTTGGCACAATAGCAACAAGGCCAACAACAAGTGTTGTTGGCACAACATCTATTTCAGGCATATCAACAAGCCTTGATCATACAAAAAAATTTGCAACTGCCTCCCACAAACACCCAAAACACCCCACCTATCACTCAAACAATCAAACCACCTCAAAAAACATTCATTCCACCTCTTGATCTACAAAATGATGTGATGGCTCAAATAAAATTTCTCTCACAACAAATGATAGACCTCCAATCAAGGAAGACAATGAAAATTCCAAGCAATTTGTGCCCCTATCCATTCGACAAAACCATTGTGATGGTGTCACTCCCAAAAGGGTTTGAAATCCCTAAATTTGACAAATATCATGGGATGGGTAATCCTAAAGATTGCATCAGGGAATTCTAGGTACATTGCATCGAAGTTGCATATGATGATACATATCTAATGCAACTATTCCCTTGAAATATGGTTGGACCAACAATGGAATGGTTCTCTTGCCTTCCTCCTAGAATCAAAAAGTTCCAAGAAGTTGTGGATGCATTCATATATAACTACACATTCAACATTGGCATGGATGTGAGTCTAGAGGAACTATCTGCTCTCAAACAAGCTAAGGGGAAACATTCACATCCTTCTTACAATGATGGAAATCCAAGGCCAACAGGAGCAAGTGGACTATGCTAGAGGAACAACAAATCTGCTCTATCATTTCTAATCTTGAAAAAACCTTGTCCTTCCATCTAAAAATGCAATGCATCACCACATATGACCAGTTGATCCCCAAGGCGCTCAACATTGAAAGAGCCTGTATTACACAAGGGGGGACACCCACACATCAAGAATATTAAGATAACCACCCATCAACTAGTTATAACAAAAAACCTCACACATGGGCAAAGAACAAGAATGCCACTAATGATGGTGTCATTGATGCCAAAGTGGTCATCAATGCCCCAAGGAAAAAACACAGTCATATCAACAACTGCAAACCAATAACCAAAACAACACACAAGCCAATGCGGTATCACAACTACCCAATAATCAAGCAGTCAAAAATCTGAGTAATCAAGGGGGACCACCCCCATGAAACAAACATCACCCCAAAAAAAAATACACAACCCTTGGGCAATCAATCAAAACTGTCATGAAGAAACTGGTACATGAGAATCTCATTAAAATCCTCATTTATGAGAATTATCAAGAGCCCCAAGTGAAACCACCATGGTATAATGAAACCACCTTTGTGATTTTCATAAAATCAAGGGACACATGACGACTAGTTGCATGAGATTGAAAAATATGATCCAAGACCTTATCGATGACAAAATCATAAATGTTGAATAGCTTGCAAGAAATCAAGACCTTAAGATATACATGAATCTAATGCTAGATCACAATAAAGGGAATAACCATGGAAAGACAAAGTATGACAATGTAAACCATGTTTACGATCATGTTGTCGCATCCCTAGATGAATGGGTCATTGTTGTTAATGTCAAGGGAGTTGAAGCCAATTGTGGAGTCACTACATATGGTGGAAAGGTTACCATTTATGGACCATCCCAACCACCCAAGGCACCAACCTCTAATCTGAAATCCATTCCCAATTTGTATAATGTCTTGGACCAACTGAAAAGAACCCCTACTCAAATCTCCATCATGGAGTTACTGAAGATCTCACCCACACATAGGAAAATCCTAGAAGAAGCATTGGCTTCATCCACTGTACCCATGGATCTTGATGCAGATCAGTTCCAAGCTATGGTCGCACACATCATCGTGCCCCATCTCCTAACATTTTCTAATTAGGACCTCCCAATGCAACCATCTCATAACCACACACTCCATTTCAAGGTATTGGTCCATAAAAATAACGTCAAAAGAGTCTTGGTGAATGGGGGTGCAGGTCTAAATATCTGTTCACTGAAGTTGATAAAGAATATGGGATTCTCTGAGGAAATCATTGAAGAAAGTAAATGTATTAAAATCAGGGCATATGATGATCAAGAAAGAGTGTCTCAAGGAACTATTCAACTCCCTATTAAAGTAGGGCTAGCCATCATGGAAACCACATGCTAGGTCCTTGATCTTGATTTATCTTATAATATCCTCCTAGGGAAACCATGGATACATGGAATGCAAGTAGTTTCATCTACCTTCCATCAATGTGTCAAGTTTCCCTATCAAAATCAAGGTCATAGTCCATGGTGATCCTGAGCCATTATATTATTGTAAAAACCTAGAATCCAAGTACTACAAAATCACTCAAGTCCCAAAAAATGATGAAGGCCCTACAACTCCATATGTAGACCCATCTACCTTAGCCTCCACTTCTAATACAAAGACACTTGCCATTCCTGACATCTTTGATATCAAATTCATCATCCAAGAAAATGAGTGTGGGGATTCTCAATCTCCTAGGTCTCATGGGCAGTCCCATCTGATTGACACATCAGCCCAAACTTTCAAAGCAGACCCCTCCAAATTCAGATGTTGGGGGGACCTAAGTCAGGAAGTGGTAGATGAAAAGGACATATCAAGGCTATTGTACCAAGATGAAAGGCTTGTCCCTGTCTTCCCATGGATGACAATAGCAAAGGACTACAGATAATGCAAGGATGGGGTTACATTAAAAATAAGAAACTCAGGAAAAATGGCAATGGTCTTCTAGAGCCTATCATTCCTAAGAAGTGTATAAGGAATCTTGGCCTTGTATGTACTCCTCTGAAGTTAACCATACTTGGAAAAGGTTCCTTGGTTAGAAAAATCAAAGCTTTCCCCTCAATTATGGTATCAATTACTTACCCCTTTAAGGACCCCCTCATTGACTTACCCATGCTATTCAAGGATTCCTCCCTTCTCATGATTAGTACCCTATATTTTGAGTCAAACAACCAAACCCATGAGCTAAATTTAGTCTATCCCCAACTAATTGATTATGACCAATGAGGACCACCAATTCTAGACACATTTGAAAATGATGAGGCTCTCTTGGAATTCATGGGATTGTGGGATACGATACCATATGGAGATCACAAAGTTGGATTTGACATTGAGCTTGACATACATGCCTATTATGGTGAAACAATTGAATCCTTCAATTGCAAAAATGAAAATTTAAGAATAATATCTAGGTCTTTGAGTGAAAACCACACTGTGGCACTCTCAGACCCAAAAATAGTAAAAACAATGGATGCATCCAATGGTGAAAATATCTCTGAGGCACCGAAGGATGAGGGATTCAATCTTTCCCTTAGTGGTATTCATCAAGAGAAGTTAGCAGTCTTAGCAGAAAATTGCAATCCGGTCAACTTGGGGATAGAAGAAATGCCACATATTACCTTCTATGTAGAATATCTTTTGAAAGAATAATAGGAACTCCTAGCTACTTTTCTAAGGGAAATAAAATTAAACTTTGCATGGACCTACATCGACATGCCTGGTCTTGATCCAAAATTTGTGGTTCACTTTCTAGTTGTCTATCCAAAAGCAAGGCCAGTAAGACAAAAACTGAGAAAGATGCATCCACAAATAGCATTATTGGTCAAGATGGAATTACAAAGGCTCCTTGATGTTGGTTTCATATGACCAATTGATTATCCAGAGTGGGTTTGAAATATTGTACCTATTTCAAAGCCCACTGGGGGCATCCACATCTACACTTTCTTTAGAGATTTGAACAAATCATGTCCCAATGATGATTTCCCTCTCCCAAACATAGATATGGTTATGGATATGATGGAAAGACATGAAATGCTATCACTAATGGAAAAATTCTTAGGGTAAAATTAGATCATGATAGCCAAAGAAGACCAACACAAGACAACTTTCACTTGTCCATGGTGGACATACTACTAGAACATGATGCAATTTAGGTTGAAAAATGTAGGATCCACCTATCAAAGAGCTATGATGCTAATATTCCATGACATGATTCACAAAACTATGGAAGATTATGTGGATGACATATTGTACAAGTCAAAGAAATGTCAATATCACATATCGGCTCTAAGTTCCATCTTTGATAGGCTAGAAGAGTACAAAGTTAGACTCAATCCAAAAAAGTGTGTCTTCGGGGTACAATCAGATAAGTTACTAGGATACATTGTATCTATGAGAGGACTCAAGATAGACCCTACCAAATTCAAATCCATTCTTGAGATGGAGGCACCAAGGACATTAAAATAGATAAGGGATTTGTAGGGAAGACTCCAATCCATCCACTAGTTTATAGCACAGTTGGTAAATAAGGCTATCTCATTTTCTCGTCTACTCCACAAGGGGGTAGCATACAAATGGGATGAGAAATGTGATTAGGATTTCAACAAAATCAAGTAGTACTTTCTCACATGCCACCAATTCTTATGCCACCAATTCCAAGAAAACCATTGATCCTATGTATATTAGCAACAACACTAGCCCTTGGTGCTCTCTGAGCACAACATGATGAAAATAGGAAGGAGAAATCTATTTACAACATTAGTAGAACCATGGGGGACACGAGCTAAATTACACACCCATTGAGAAGGCTTTCTTGTAAGTCATGTTTGCCGCACAAAAATTCAAACACTATATGTTGGCACACCAGATAAAACTCATTGCCAAGATAGATCCTCTCAAATATCTACTTTCTAAAGAAATTCTCACAGGGAAAATAGCTAAATGGGTTATGATCTTGACATAACATGACATTGAGTATGTAGAATGAAAGGCAATTAAAGGACAAGTAATTGCAGATCAGTTGGCAGAAGTGCCAATATATTTAGAAAACCCACTTGTATCAAAGTTACCCAATGAGTCAATCTTTAACCTAAGCATGGCTGATCACTCGAAAATGTATTTTGATGGATCCTACACATAGCATGGGTTAGGAGCTGGAGTCTTCTTCATTACACCACAAGGGGATTGCATACCCAAATCACATAAGCTATCTTTTCCTTGTACAAATAACATTGTAGAATATGAGGCTCCTATCATAGGGCTTAGGATTGTAGTACAGTGGCAGATCATGGCACTCAAAGTCTATGGAGATTCATAGCTTATCAACAACCAAGTAAATGATGAATACCAATCGAAGGATGACAAGTTGAATCCATAAAAAAAACTGGTGCAAAGCCTCAAAGAGTTCTTCATTGATATCACATTTGAGAAGATACCAAGAGCAAACAACAAAGTGGAAAATGCTATGGCAACAATTGGATCACTACTGGATATCCCACGCAATGTCCCAAAGCAAGAATTCCTTGTAGAGTATCTTCTCATACTAGCATTCGAGATACTAGAATCTAAATTTTTGTGTGAAATTGTTTGTCCCAGTGATCCTTGGTATCATGATATATGCACCTACTTGAGAATAGGAGTCCTCCCTAATGATATCACCTTAAACCTTAAAAGAAAATATGTCAAGAAGTCATCCTTCTTTGTCATCTTAGGAGACACCCTATACCGTAGGAGTATTAAAGGAACCCTTTTATGATGCCTAAACACTTAGGAAGCTTTGATTTCTTTAACCAAGGCACACAATGACATTTTTGGGTCACATTCAAGTGGTATGACCTTGGCTAAGAAACTACTAAGGATTGGGTACTATTGGCCTACAATTGAGAATGAATCTTATGAGTATGTTTGAAGGTGCTTACAATTTCAACATGGGGATCTCATCCATACAATAGCTCAGGAGCTCCACCTGATCATAACACCTTGGCCCTTTTCACAATGGCGGCTTGATCTCGTTGGTAAAATCACCCCCACCTCATCTAGTGGATATAAGTTCATCATCACCACCATAGAGTACTTCACAAAGTGGGTAGAGGAAATTCCCATGACCTATATCACATGAAATAAAATTTCCAAGTTCATCCTGAACTACCTAATTTGTTGCTACAGTGTCCCTCAAGCTATTATCTTAGATAATGAGACACCTTTCAAAAACTAGGATGTTCGAGACCTATACCAAAAATTCAATATCCAATATTTATTTTCCACTCCATACTACCCCCAAGGAAATGACCAAGAAGAAGATACCAATAAAACCATCTTAAAAATCCTCAAGAAAATAGTCAATGATGTTGGTCATGATTGAAACCTATAGCTGAATCTTGCCTTATGGGCCTATCAAACAAGTATTTGCACACCTATAGGTGCAACCCCATTCTCCCTAGTCTATGGATCAGAATCCATCCTTCCCATTAAGATTGAGCTCCCATCTTTGAGAATATCATTATAGAATCTCATCATTGATGAAGAATATTGGTTGTCATAGTTGAACAAGCTAGAACTATTGGATGAGTGACACATGGATTCCTTAAACTATTTTCAAGTCTAAAAAAATCCTCTCAAGAAAAGCTACAATAAGAAGATCAGGAGTCGTACCTTTCAATTCAGAGAGCTTGTATTGAAGGAGAATCAAAAGAATGTACCAAATCCTGACAACAAGGGCAAGTTTGAACCCAACTGGTTGGGACCCTTCATCATCACGACAAGCTACAAGTCAAGGGCATATCAACTATCCACACCAAAAGGGGAACCTCTGCAGGAGCCTATGAATAGCTCCCATCTCAAAAAAAATTATGCCTAAACTGGCAAGGTATAAATCCAAAAATCCAAAAAAATCAAAAAATATAAAAAAAAATAGAAAAAAATGATTGAAAACAGTAAAAAAAAAATTTGTCAAGTCTAGTGAAAACCACTTTGGTGGCACTTTGGGCAAGTGTTTTTATAAAAATATGGAAAATAGGTGCCTTGTGTAAATAAGTACTTCCCATCCACCATGAACCTTTGTGGCTCATTCTACATCATTCATCCATCAAATTTCCATATCTCCATCTGCATCCAAATCATAGCTTGATCTTGTGTTTGTATCATGATCCCTCCTAGTACTACTTGGCAGATTCCCAAGATCAGTTTGTCCAACCTATATTAGAGTAGTCTATTGCATCACACTAGGGGCATGTTCCTACACTTGCATCAGATCAAATTCATGTATATTCTCGGGGTCTTGCTTAAAATAAAAAAATTCAAAAACATTTAGAAAATCAAAAAATCCAAAAACATTCAGAAAATCAAAAAACCCAAAAACATTCAAAACATATCAAAATTGAAAAATAGGTCAAAAAGTTAGAAAACTTCAAAAATAAAGTCGTCTTGTCAAACTATAGGTCTCTGAACTCTGAACTTAGGAAAGATTGATCTTTGATCATCCCCTAAGACACTTAAGTCAATTCTTTAGGAGTCTATCATAATAAACTAGCAATCCATTTGTTTATATCTCATCAATAAATGAGTTTGTGTTAGTTGAACTATGTGGTCTTTGCATGTATAATGTAGGAAAGGATAATATTTAATCAACCCCTAAGGCCCTTAGGATTGGTCTCTAGGTTAGGTTCTTGGTCAAAATCTCAAAAAACACCAAAAACATTGGAAAATTGAAAATCAAAATACCAAAAACAACCTCAAAACATTTCAAAACATCAAAAACATCCAAATATTTGAAAAAACCCCATTTGTCCCATCTTGCTTTCACCTAAAATAAACATCCACTTATATTAAATCATCATCACCCTCAACCTTTGGTGAGACAATCAAAAACAAGTCTAGCAAGTTACAAAGTGGAAACTCAAAACATCAAGGTCTCAAGTCTAGGTCAGTAGGTAAACAAGTTGGTTAACTCTTAGTACTAATAGCTTATCATCTAGTTTTTCCCAAATCATCTAATAACATCATGTCCTAGGATGCATCCTTCCAATAGTGGACATCAACATCAAGCATCACCATAGTTTAGTCTTGGCTAGCGGTATGAATAACATTAGCTTATTTGTTTACTTGATCTTCATCTTGTTGACTTATCCTATTACGCTCATTCCAATGACCTCTTTATGATGTCCAAATAAGGGGATTTAGAGAGAAAGGAATGGGTCAATGATCATTGTCTTTTGTCTATTGTGCTTGTTGTATACTCTTGTAATATAACCTTGGTCATACTTACTTTGTTTGGTTTGTAGGGAGGATGTTTTAGGTGTCTTGTTGACCACATAGAAAGGTGTGCCTTTCTATGTTTTAGTCTAAGATGTTTGAAATATCTAAACTTTATTCTAAAAATAGTTTCGTATGCTAGGTGTGAACATGGATACTCCTATCCAATTTTCAAGTTAAAGTCCATTACACTTGGTACAACACCATCCTGGTTCTTTATACCTTGATGCATCGTATCTATGTATGTTATCAAACATAAGGTAAGTAAGCCCTTTTAAAATACCAATTCCTGATAAGCATACATCATCATCATCATCATCATCATCATCATCTCTAATAAAGTCTTGTAGATCATGGACTTGTTGGATCCTCTTTTCAACATCTCATTTCTTCTTTCTTCTCTCTACGCTAACATGGTATCATGACATTCAACCAAACATCACAAATGTGTCCATCATGCATCCATAAACCATTAGCATACATACATCTCATAATCATAGCATATCACATCATCCATCTCACATGCATTACATCATCATTTAAGATGTTTAGGACAATATAGATTTGTTATTCTCAACATCTTAGTTCATCTCATTTGCATCATCATCATAATTTAGATCTGTTAGTCTAAGCATCTCATTACGTAACCATCCATACATCCATATTGAACCTCTTTGTCATGAGATCGACCCTCAAATAGAATTTTTTTCCCAATATCTCAAGGGGGTAGTGTACCAGTATCCTTCTTTAAAAGAATTTTGATCTCAGCAATGTTATTCTTTAAACCAACACAGTAGATACATTGCTTCAAAAAGGGTTAAAATGTAGATTCTTAGACTATCCTAATTGATATCATGCATTCGATCCTAATTAACTAACATTGATTCTTCCTTGATCACGTCCACACTAACCAATTAATTGAATAATCCTTATTTAATTATTTTACTAAGATTCCTCCTTTAATTAAATAAATTAACTTTATTTGATTAAATCATAATTCCTCTTTGATTAAATACATCAATTTTATTTAATCTTATCCTAATGTTCCTCTTTTGATTAAATAAATCATTTTATTCAATCAAATCCTAAAGTCATCTCCTTTAAATTGAATAAATTAACCTTTATTTGATTTAAATCTAATGTTCTTCATTTATTTGAATAAAACTTTATTTAATTAAATTACTAATTTTCATTATTCCTCTCATTTGATTTAAATAAACCTAAAAATCTAAATCAAATGCCATATCAACTAATTCTATCTAAAGTTAATTAAATCCTAATTAACTCTAAATCTAATCCTCAAATGCTCTAGCTTTTGCAACTTGCACATATAAATCAATTTATTTGATTTATTAATTCTTCTATTTCCATTTAAAAATGGCATCTCTTTGGAATATTCCCTCAATTTGAAATCTCCCTCCTAAAAGGACTTGTCCTCCAACATGGCATTAATAGCTCTTACACATCCTTTTTCCTTGAGCCAAGTGGCATTAACTCATCTTTCAACTCTTCCTCCAAGAGACATCCTTTCAATTTCAAATTCCACCTAACTGCATTAATTTACACATTGATCAAAATGTGCTCCACCTCTCTTCAATAGCATGCTGACAAGTCGCACAATGCCATTGGTTTATGCTTAGTCCCACATCCTTCCTATTTCTCACTTCTCCATCCCTCTTTTGATGCAGGAGCATCTAGTGGTGTAAGTGCAATCCTGCATCACCCAAAAAAAGAGTTTCATTTCATGTTGGTAGTTTCTTAGATGTTTTTACATTTCTAGATACCCTTTTCATCATAATGTAATTCCCAACTTATGGTTTTTCTTTTCTATTTCCGAGTTGGAAGATATTACAGTTTTAGTCTCCTAGAATTGCACTTGAAAACCTTCCAGGTCATATTTGAGGCACTAAACGGTCACAAAACGGCCCCAAAACTTGTCAAAATTGACATAGAAAATTTTAGGCATGTTCTTGACTCTAAGACCTTTCCAACAGTTCAAACGGTTCAAAAAATGGAGTCCCATATCAAAAGTTATGGCTCCCGGAAGTTGGCTCACTTTCTAGAAGATACTAATTTTCGAATGTACTTTTGAAATTTGAATTTCAATTTGTAATTTTCAGCACCAGACTGCCAATAACTGAAATTTGAATGTTGTTTTAACTCCTAACTAAAAATGGAGCTCTATTTATGGGCAGGTTTCTAATTTTTGGGTAGCTTTTTGGGGGACAAGTTCACACACTATGAAAAGGGGTTATTTTGTAATTTTCTGTAACTCGCATATGTTGTAGAACTTGAGGATTTGAGATCCTCTGCATGTAAGAAGTACATTTTATGAATAAATATATTATTCTCTTGTTTTGTGAGTTATTTTTTGTGTCTTGGGTTGCACCCTCGTCAGGTGGTATTAGAGTGAGGGTTTCTTGAGTGTGTTGACAAATCGTCGATCATGAGGCAGTTCACACCAGGACCATGGTTGTGGGTTCAATATATTCAAGATTCCTCCAAGAGTGGTGTTTGGTAGGCATGGGGGTGGCAGAGGTGGCATAAATGCTAGTGGAAGAGATCCATTGGCAACTAAGGGTTTTAGAGCCCTCTAGAGACAAATTGATGTGTTGTAGGAGCAGTTGAGAATAGGAATAAATCCGAGAAGAAGAGAAGTGAGGATGAAGAAGAGGAGAAAGATTCAAATGTAGAAGAGGAAGAAGAAGCAATTGATCAAGTTCAAATGCAACTGATAAGGGAAATTTCAAAGATTGGGAAAAGACTTAGAGCAGAAGTGCTCAGTTATTCCCGAAGTCTGAACCCAGAAGAGTTGATTGATTAGATTAATGAGTTAGAAGAATATTTTGAGTATGAAGAAATAGAGGACCCAAAACAGGTTAAGTTTGCGAAAATGAAACTAAAGGGCCATGCCGGTATTTGGTGAAAATAGGCCTAGTTGGAGAGGAATTGAAGAGGAAAAGGAAAGATCATCAGATGGGATCACATGGTGGAGAAGTCGAAGAAGCAATTCATACCAGTGGACTATGAGTTAGATCTGCTGAAGAAATTGCAAGGGTTGAAGCAAGGAAGCAGATCTGTGAAAAAGTACACAAAATATTTTCATAAGATGATCATCAAAATGGGCCATGTAGAGGCCAACAAGGAGAAGGTAGCCCATTATCTTAATGGGTTGCAACCAAACATTTAAGAGGAACTGATTCTGGTCAGAATGACCACCATTGAGGATGCATGCCAATTTACTTTGAAAGTTGAAGAGAAGTTGAACTAAATATTTGACAACAAGAAAAAAAGTTGAGGAAATCAAAGCAGAAAGGGTAGTGGAAGATCTTTTGGAAGCAGAAATGATGATGACAAGGAAAATGAAGATTTGGGCACCAGCTGAAGCTAGAAGAATGATAACTTCTACTGCTCTCATGATCAAAATAGTGGTGATAAAAGAGGTAGAGGATGAAGGAGATCTAGAAAAGGATCTAGAAGAGGTGGCTTCAAAGGAACACATTTCTAGTGTGGCAAAGAAGGCTATCGAGCCTATGAATGTCCACAACACCAAGGAAGGATAGACAAAAGTTGAGAAGGTCGTGGAAGGGTTGTGCATGCAAATGAGGAGGCCCAATGTGAACATTCAGATGATGCTGAAAGGGGAGAATCCCTAGTGATTAGAAGAGCCTTGGTGACTGAAGAGAAGGATCCAGAACAAAGGAAGAATCTGTTCAACACAAGGTGCAAGTGTGAAGGAAAATTTTATGATGTCATTACTAATAGTGGGAGCACCGATAATCTGGTGTTAGAGGAGATGGTTACAAAGTTGAAGCTGAAGAGCGAGAGGCATCCACACCTATTATGCCTTGCATAACCACCCCATTTTATTTTATTTTGGAACAAAATGGGTCCCCCTTTTTCTTTTGTTTTGGTCATCTTTGGTTGTCTGGTTAGGTCTTAGGAGTTCTTGGTTTTGGCTCCTAAGTCTTTTTTTTTTTCGTTCTGCTGGAGGTAGGTCTGGAACCGAATCTAGACATGGAACTATTTCAAGGTTTCTAGTTCGGATATGGTTTCAACTCCGACTCCACCTTCTTCTTTTCTTTCTCCTTTGTTTGGTTGGTTGTTTTTGACTAACCCTTGGGTTGGTTTGTCCTTCTACTTGTTGGTTGTTTCCTTGTGTTTTTGTTTGTTTGCTCGCGCGGGATCAGAATCAGGATTGGAACTCACATGGGAAGTTTTCAAGCTTTCCATTTTTTGTTCCTGTCTTGACTTCACTTCCACTCTCTTTTCTTTCTCACTTTCTTTGTTGTTTGGGCTGGGTCCAGTGTTTTCTTTGGTCCTACTTCCCTTGTTCTTGTGTTGTTCTTTTCCCTTTGATTGGGACTGGTTCCAGAACCAGAATGGAACTTTGAACTTTGTGAAAGTTCTATTTCGATTTTGTCTCTGCTCCCATCTTTGTTTGTTGTTTTCGGTTGGTCCTTTTATCGGGGCTGGATCCGAGGATTGAGATGAAATAGGGAACTTTGTGTAGTTTCTTTATCTTGTTTCTGGCCTAGCTCCACATCCACCTTACCTTTTGATGTTCTGTTGACTTGACTTAACTGTCTATTTGCATTGTTGGCTCTGTCCCTGATCTATTGCATTTATGGCATTAAATGCAGCCTGTTGGCACATGTGAATTATGGATTAAAGGTTTAATTATGCTTAAACTGCCTCATTGTTGTTATTATGTGAAGTGTTTAAGAGAATTATGGTCAGGAAACTCTTGAGAGAATTTATTTGATCACGAGGGCGAATTGCAGAGCGAATCTTGGAGAATTTCTAGTCAATCCTAAGGAGCATTTTGAGGTATGTTTCTTTTGTTTTTTCTCTCTTCCATTTTTTTCTTTCATTTGTGTCATTTTAGTGTATTCATAGGAGGGTTTCTTCTATGAATTTGTTCACTCAGTTGGTCTTTGTTTCTGTTCTTTTTGTTTGGTTTTGTTTGATTCTTTCTTTCTTTTCCATCCCATTCTATTTTTGTTGGGTTTGTGTTTCTATTTGTCATTTGTGGTTTGTTGTTTGTTCTACTACCATTTTCATGACAGGTCCATTTTTTCGTGCTCTGGTTTTGACTAGGGTTTCAATTTTGAAGGGGTTTCCTTGCTCAGGTAATGAATTTCGTTTTTGAGACACTGTTCTAGTTTTATCGCATTGGATTTGCGTTGTTCTTATTGGTTTCTCATCATGCCCTAGTTTTTGCAAATAGGGTATCAGGCGAATAAGGGTTTCACAATATAACTTGTTCATGGTTTTAATGACTTCTGTATGAAGGAGTTGTTGGAGGTTTAAGTTATGCTATTTCTAGTTTCCGTTGGGGGCCATATGACCTAGGATTTATTCATTCATGTGACCGCCTTGTTTTAAATACTCTCTGTTTGCTCAAATTGATCCGCTCATGTTCCTTATTATGATGTCACTATCTTTACTCTTGGTCAGAACTAGGTCTGCAGAGGAAGTTGAACTTGGTAACTATCTTTTGTTACTGGTTTGATTCTCGTTCTGATCTTGCCTCTTATCATGTTTTGGTTCCCATTCTGGTCCCGCCTCTTACAATTTTTTTTGTATCCAGTCCCGAGCCCGGCCCCGTCATATGATATGAAACATTGTCTATGCCTAATGCTTCTACAGTTCTACCTCCGATAAAGGCATAGTTTGACCAAAATGTTATCTTAGGAGGATGGAACAGTGATTATATGAGTGACTAACTTAGATGTTTTGTTCATCTAATACAAGATACTACTGCAGGTATTAAGAGATGTCAGGAGCATCAAATGAGGCCTCCCAAAGGAGCCATCCAGGTGAAACTTCATGGTAGGGAGTTAGGCCAAAGAAGATCAAAGTGGAGCAGCTCTTGTATACCTTGAGGTGTAAGCATAGGGAAGCCATCCTCACGGCTAGCAAAATTGACTTTGATTGGACTGACATAACTGAAACCAACTTGGGTCCTTTCAACTATCAAGAGTTGCATGAGGAGACATTCACTAAAGAGTAGATCATAGGAAGGACATAAAGGATTGTTCAATCTAGGTTGGCACATGTTTCACTCTTCCCCCTATCTATTCAATGTCTGGAGTTGATTCTTGCAGCAGCTGGAGCATATAACCCTGCTACTAGGAAGTGTGTGGATGTGAAGGGTAATTTCATTATTGATTTCATGCCTCAAATGATCAAGTTCCTATTTCATATACTTGATCCCAAGAATCCTAGGCAATTAAATGAGGTAGAGGCATTGAAGCTTTACAATGATAACAAGGAGAGGAATAGACTCCACATGAATAAGACTTGGATTAGGGTAGAGAAGAAGTCTCTGATCAAGCTCCCAGACCAATCTAAGAGGGCAGAATTTACTAAAGAAATTGGGGATATAATCATGTTCCTCTCTAGGGTGTTTGGGACAAGGGATGCTTCACTATTTAAGGAATGGATGTTTCCTTTTACCCAAGCTATTTTGGATGGAAGGAAATAGTTTGATTGGTCAATGATAGTGTCTAATAGCATTCACAATCAGATGATAAAGGTAAGAGAAACCAAGCATTTATTTATGATTTCCTATGTAGTTTATGCAGCTTCCCAAGTGGGGATTTTTCTGGGACTTCAAATAGTGGGTATATTAGGAGAAGCCCAAGGACAAAAGAAGGTATGGGAGTATTATAACAAGCTTACCTTGCAGGAATTAGAGCAACATTATAGAAGGGTAAATGATGCCTTTCTTTATGTCATAATTAAAAAACTTAATGGTGATGCTAGTTATAGACTTAGCAGAGAGGCAATGGCTTTTGTCAATGAATGGGGAGATTAGTTTATCCAGTGCCCCACATTCACCTATTTCAGGTTAGTAGGCTTTGATGGTCATCCCCATTTGCTACCTAGGTGTTGTGGTGATAAAATCATCCTAATGGATTTTATTTATCAGGCCTTGGCTGCGAATCTTCAGTTTAGCAACAAACACAAGACTAGGTGCCATAAGTGTCTGATGAAGCTAGGGGCCTTTTGCTGTCCACATATTCAGGAAACCAAGACTATTTGTGATGAATTAGTCTATTTGAAGTTGGGATTGTACACTACCAGGAAATGATATGACCCCAAACAAAAGATGAAGGCTTTGCTCCCCACTATCTTTAAGAAGCACTTCAATCTATTGGAGGATTTTTGGGAGGACATACAAGATGAATATGATCTTAGGAGGAGGAATTATGAAAGGATACCCATCCCACTCATGATTGAGTTTGGGATAAAAGAAGAAATTCCCAACACATTATCTAATGATGGGATAGTTTTGGATCTTAGGTATGATGCAAACAAGGTTGTAACTAAGGATCTTGATCTAATAGATTAGAGTGCAGATGAGACCATTGACATAATGCAGATTGCAAGACCGGTGCTTGATAGGAGTATTCAATGGGTGAGTTTGAGAGCTAATCAGACTGAGGCTACATCATCCAAGAAGAGGAAGGCTACAGGTACCACCCAAGGATATAAGAGGGAAAAAATAAGGATGGCACCTAAGGAGCCTTTAGAGTTTATGCCTTCTAGTACACAAGAAGAGGAGGTGGTTCCTCAAGACCTTCCAGAGGTACAAGAAGATGAAACAACTACAGAGGTGGGTGTTTATGCATCTTGTGCAGGGGAGGCATCTACTCAGCCCTCTGATGAACAAGAGTTGGGTCAAGAATTACCAAAGGAAGCTCTCCATGATGAAGAAGAGGTTTTAAAACAAGTGAAGGATCAAATCTAGATACATAATATTGAAACAGATTCAGAAAAGATTGCATCTGATTAAGAGCATTCAACTTTGACATCTTTGGATATGACAGATGTTGCAATGACTGAGCACATATTAACTAAAGAATATCAATGGAAACTCTTTGAGGATGCTAAAAGGGAAGTTGATGCTAAGGCAGAAGCTGAGGCATCAGCTACGCAATAAGAGGAGGAGGCCAAGACACAATCTAAGTTGGCATCCAAGCAAAAGGAGTTGGAAGATAAGGTGAAGGCCAATGAGTTAGACCAATAGCAACAACAAAAGGAGAAAGAGCTTAAAATTCAAGAAGAAAGGAATAGGTTGATAATGCAACAAAAAATTCATGATCTTGAAGAAGAAAAGGCTCAACAAAGAAGAGAAAAGGAAGCTATTGAAGCTAAACTCAAGGAACAAGAGGAGGCCTATAGGAAAAGGGAAGAGCAAGAACGCTTGAAAAGGGAAAGAGAGGTTGTTGAGATTGTTGAACATGTGAAGAAGTCCAAAGAGGCATGGGATTATGTTGAAGAATTGAAAAAGCAACGAGATGAAATGTTGGAAAAGAAGAAAGAGGAATAGGAATGTTTAAAGAAGGAGTTGGAGGCTAAGAGGCTACAAGATCAAAAGGATAAAGAGGAAGCAGAAAAGTTAGCACAAGAAAGGGAGCAAAGTGATCAAAAAAATGTGCAAGAGGTTGAATCTCAACCAAAGCTTGCATTATTGCAACCTTTGTCTTCCACTACTACTGCTTCCTCTTCAGCCCAGGTAGCCACAACTCCTATTGCTCCTACTTGGCTAAAACTAGACTTAGAGAGAAAACAAGTTGTTTAGCCACAGCCATTGAACTGGGAAGAAATGATGAAATAAATTGGGAAAGAGAAACCAAAGAAGAAGGCCCAAGTTCTTCACTCCACTAGCCTCACTAATGCTGGAGAGATCATTGTTGAATGTGCCATACCTGTAATGGAGAAGAGTTGTGATGACATGCAAATCACTGATTATCAGTTGGGGGCGGTAAATTTGGGAAAGCCTATAAGAAATCAACAAATGAGTTTGATTGATATTGTGGCCTCTTCAACCAAAACCCAGATGATCAAGGATAAGCAAAGGAAGGATGAGCTTAAGGCTCAGTTGGATCAGGTCAATGGTTTTTTGAAAGATGTTTCTAGTCCCATTTCTCAACAGGCTACTCCTCATGAATCCTGAGTTTCGTTAACAAAGAGGGAGGCAGATGATTTGATTTAGATGAAAAGAAAGGTGGCAATGATGGACAAGTGGTTGGATAAGATCAACCAGGAGGTTGATGACATTCTTGTTGAAGGCTCTAAGATTCATCAGGCTACTCTTGAGTTAGCAGAGGATCTAGACCAACAAGCTAAGGATTTGGACAAGCAGGATGATGAATATAAGGAATATGTTAAAAGGCTTGAGGATGTCAGCAAAGTGCTCAAGTCCACCTTGTTTGAATATTCAATTCTTGAGCTTGGTAATGAAGATTTTGTAGAGAAAACTATGAGCATCATAAGATACAAGTCAAGGGCTATGCATGGACATCAAGAAGAAGTCTGGAAAATGAGTAAGGACTTGAATCAACAGATGATTAAGTTAGAAGTGGTTGTGGCCATTTTGATCAACTTAGATTCCTCCAATAAAGAAGGCCTATCATTGGATAAACTAAAGGAGAGATGGAGGAGTAGATTTGAATAAATCATGCAAAAAGGAGATGATGGGGAGAGTTTATTGCTAGATCAGTTTATGGATATTCGAGAGGAGGTAAGAACTACTAGAAAGGAGCTAATCAAGTTAAAGGAGATGCAAAAGTTGGTTTTCATGGAGTTTGAAAGAATCAAATTTGAAGGTGGTTGGTTGGATGGGCCAGATTTGGATACTCTTTAGTAGATATTCTCCAGTTTTGATGAGTACATCCTTGAGCAGTTAGTAAAAAAGTGATTGATTCTTTGCATCATACTCCATCTATTCTTCTCCTCTTTTTTTGGATTTTGACATAAGTTCTACTCTGAGTCTGATCCGTGGGTTTCATCTTCCTTTTTGGGGTGTCAAATTTCCTTTTGTACAATAGAGTGATCAGCCTTGAAAGCTGGGGTTCTTGAGTCCACTTCTACATTTAGTTTCAACTCCATGAATTGTGGATTTTGATTAATGATTGAGAAGCTAGTGCATGTGGCACCCTATATGTATTTTTAGAGTCTACTTTGTAAAGGTTGGCTAATTGAAGAAAGATCAACCACCCAAGGATAGAAGATAGAAACTAGATCTAGGATTTCAATGTTTTCGAAAGATACTCTGGAAAGTTTAGTAAAAAGCTTGATTATTTTATAGTTTTCATACGTTTTCATGTGATATTTTAAAAGTTTGGATCCATTTTGATAAGTTAATGATATATGATTAATCCATACACCAGTGGTTTGCTGTGCTTAATTGTTCTTTATTTGATGAAAGTCAATAGAAAGAATTAAATTCAAGGTCATATCATTGGATTATCTGTGAATTAAATTGTTATTGTATTCATTTGATTTGTGTTTTGGATGATGAGTGAATGCTTTATTTGAAGTAAGTTTAGTGAACATTGATGATATCTAAATTAGCATTATGGATGTATGAAGTAGTGTATTTTATTCTATGGATTGCATCTTGTTGTAGTTGTGGTTAGGTAGAATGAACACTCATTGTTGATCTGCATGTCTAGATACATAAGGATTTTTTTCATGTTTCTTTGATTTAAAGCTCTGTTCCATCTTTTTTTCTTTTATTTAAAACCCCCCAAATGTGAACTACCTGATGTTATGCATTCTTGTTCTTTGTTACTAGCAAAGGCCCCTTGAATATTATGGTTAAATCAACCAATGAGTGAAATCAGCATAATTGAGAACCGATTACCAAGACCTTGGGAGTTAGATCTCCATGTGTTATCTTTCTCTTTCAAGAGAAATAGAATAGTAATATTCTATTGAATGTTGTTGTGTTGTTTTGACCATCAAAAAACCTGATGCTAGAAGGAGGGCCTAAAGAACAAGCTGGCTTGCATTGGGTCATTCTCACTAGATAAGTTCGAGAGAGTTCTTAGATCTTCTCATAATCCTGAATTATTTGTTGAACTCCAAACCCCTGTTGGGCATAGGCCCTAGGCTCATAGAGTCTTGATCCAACCTTTATCACCATCGCTCACCCCACCTGGGTTTCCACCAAATCCACCTACACCACCTCACTGATCACCTTCACCCATTCCACAACTGGCTCCACCTTTATCATCGCCAAGACCTATGGCTTACTTTATTAATAACCCTTCACCATTAGAGACTATCCTTGGAGGTATACATGATCTCCCAAAGAACCCAGAGAGGTTTTGTCCTAAGTACATGCATGGGGAGTCAAGAAGTTCTGAGGAGCACATATAGGCATTTAAAGATGCATGTACCCATGCTCAGGTGGATCATCAAGACGTTGTGTGTAGATTGTTTCCCTATTTTTTGGGAGACATGGCATACAATTAGTACCTAAACTTACCCCAAGGGTCGGTTCTAAGTTGGACGGATTTAGAGAATGCCTTCATCAACTAGTTTAGGGTTTATGTAGACCTTGCTATCCTTTACCACCAGTTTGCCACTATAAGGAAGGAACACCATGAACCACTACCTCTATTCAACATCAGGTTCTAGAGGATGTACCGAAGGTTACAAGATCCTTACCTGGTGGCTAAGAACATTGCCATCTTGGCATACTTAAGGGCTGTGGACCCTTTGATTGGCTTGTTCTTGAAAAGGACATATCGTGCTAGTGAAACTAACTCTTTGGATAAGGTATATCATCTTGCCATTCAGTTGCAACAATAGATTAGTTTGCAAAGCGAGAGTCTAGGAGGAGTTCTCCCTCCTATAGGATACCAAATGCCCAATTTGCCCCATCTATTCAATACAGTACCAGGGATGTCCTATTCCCAATACGGACCCATGTCTGAATTCCAAGGTTCACCTCCCTTGCCATTTTTCAATAATGGTCCCTAGAATTCCTTCCAGCAAAATCAAAATTATCAAAATCAAGCTGGAGGATCAAGTTCAGTTAATCAATCTTTTGCTGTGAAGAATGTAGAAAGTGAAAAGACTCTCCAAATAACCAATGAGATGGAGACTCTCAAGAAGACACTATCTCAGATGTCTAATGACATGGATCAACTCAGACAAAATCCCCCTTAGAACCAGAACCAAGGTTTTTAGAATTAGGTAGGATATTCTAATCAGGGTGGCTATCCTAACCAAAATCCTAGTCAGAACTATAATACCAACTAGAAAACCAATAGGAATTTCCAAAACCAAAACTCCTCTAATCAAAACTATAAAAATTATAATAGAGGATACAATCAAAGGCCTAGCAACAATAGGCCATGGAATACTAGACCCAATAACAAAGGATTTTCCCACAATTATCAAGTGGGAGATGAGAAGCCACACACTGCTAATGTGGAAGACCTCAACCTTATGACTAATTGGTGTAGACTACATGATATTGTAGTCCATTTTGAGGTAAATTTCCCAGAGATTGAAAAAATGGTTAAGATAGCCCAAGCTAATGCTCCATTCGATGGTGCATCTAATAAATTTGGTGGATCAACGAATACTGCCATGGCATATGATATCTTTGAGGAATAACTTCCATTTCCAAACTAGGAAGACAATGAAGTGGTGGAAGATGCATACAATTCCAAAGCCTTCCAAACCAAGGGTGGCCATTTCCTTAGAAATCATAATAGAGGGCCATTCATGACCTCTGCCCCTCCGAATAACATGGTCCCCCCAAATCAGAATGCTAATAATAATCCACCACCACCAAAGGGGCCATCATATTCTTAGAGCAAAGGTAATTCATTTTCAATTCCTAAATATCAGGTTAGGAATGATTTAGAATTTGATTTTACTACAGAGATGTAGAGGTAGAAGACCTCAATGCCTTTCTTTGATGTTGTGAAGTGGTGCCCTGCTCAAAAGGAAATATTGTTGAAAGCCTTGGGGGAAGTAGATAGGTCAAGAGGAAAAGAAAAGGTGACTCCTACTAATGAGATGAATGCAGCTCTCTACAAAGGTAAGACTGGTACTCCACCTTTCTTGCTAAGTTTGAGAATTTTTGGAAAGAATTTAAGTAACTGTCTACTAGACTCTGGGGCATCAGGGAATGTCATGCCATTTTTGATTTGTAGGAAGTTAGGTCTGAGCCCACTCCAAAAAAATAAAAAGGTTATCCAGACAAATAAAACAGAAGTTAATGTGGTAGGAGAGCTTAAGAAGATCCATGTACAGATTGTATGTGATCCAAGGATCCAAACTTATGTGGATGTCCAAGTCACATATATCCTAGAAACCTATGGTATGCTCTTGAGCAGAGACTTGATGAAAAGTCTAGGTGGATATTTGTCTTTGGATTTCTCACACATGTGGCTACCCTCGAAAGGAATACCAAGCCAGATCAGAAATGAAAGTGAGCCCAAGCTCAAACATATGATTACTGAATATGATTCCCCTAATGAGGTAGCCTATTTCGAAACCGAGATAGGAGTTTACAAGTAGGAGGAAATCATGACCTTTTCAGTACTTCATTCTGATGACTCACCCCTTTCACAACAAAATGACCCAATGGTTACTATTAATTAGCAAGTCCTAACAAGTAAATTACAACAGAATAGGCTGGTACTGGGAGAGGAGGTTGATATGTGGAGTCTCCTACTTCCTAATTGGTGTAGGGTGCATTACCAAAATCACTCTAAATTAACTTGCCAACCCTGTGTGGACATTTTAAAACATGTCTCCAGGATAGAATAAATTGGTGAATGCCAACCCTAGAACCCTACTAATGAATTTCCATTTCAAGCTAAGGATGCAACCATCCTTACGAGAGTCAACTTTGCTAAGAGGGAATCATCTTCTCAACTCGAGCAGACTAAGGTTATGTGTTTTGAATTATCACTTGAAACTAAGGAATCTCAGTCTGTGCTAATTGCACTTACCCTGAAAACACTTCCAATGCCCAAGGAATTGGTGACAAGAGTACTAAATCATGACCTAGCTCAAGGGGAGGTTCAGGAATCACTTCCTGAACAAATTTTCAATTCAGGGGAGTCTTCTGATGAACTATGCCCCTAGTTGCCTTCAACTACTAATGATCAACACCAATCTAAGCTACCATATACTTATGTCAAGAAAAAGAAAGTAGGCTAGAAAAAGAAAGAGATCCCTACCCCAGATCAATTATGGATCTTAAAATTTGATGGCTCCAAGTCCAAATCAGGAAGTGGAGCAGGGGTGGAATTAACCAATCCAAAGGGGAAGACTTACTTTGCTTCCTATAGGCTATAGTTTGGTTGCACAAACAATGTGGCAGAGTATAAAGCACTTGCTAGGGGCTTAATGTTTGCTCATCAGAAGAAGGTCACATCTCTTATGGTGATGGGAGACTCTGAAGTAATTGTCAAATAGGTTCATAGCCAATATACCTACCATAATAAAAGATTGGCTTCTTACAGAAATAGGGCTTGGAATCTGATTGAGGATTTTGATGCTTTCAGAATTACTCTAATTCCTAGGGAGAAAAATCAAATTGTAGATGCTTTGGTAGTTACTGCTAGTGCTTTGGAGCCCATGCAGGACTCCAAATTGAAAAGATTTTTAGTTGAGCTAGTTTCAATCCCAGTAGTCCCTGATAATGTTCAGAATTTTTAGGTCTTTGAGGATGACCAACATATACTTGCCTTCTTGGCAAGTTCAAATGTCTTTGAAGGACAAATCATAGATGAATCAGATAGAGATCAGGGAGAATGGGACCTTGAAGATTGTGATACAGAGGGAGTAATGAACTTAAAGAGTAACAACATCCCCAAGGGGATGGTAGCCTTAGAAAGGATATTTGATTCTGATCCTTGGGCTCAGGAGAGAGTGCCAACACAAAGTGAAGGAGGGAAGTATGAATCCATTAATCTAGCTAATTCAAACCTCAAAACAAATGTCCTTATAGGCAAGACCTACCCTGAGAAGATAAAAAATGAGATAATTAAGGTGTTAAAAGAAGATATTGCTGCAATTTGTTGGAGCTATGAAGATTTGAAGACTTTTGACACCTCTGTGATCACACAAACAATACCACTAAAGCCAAAAGCCAAGCCCTTTCATCAAAAGCATTGACCAATCAATGCTTTGATTGAGCCTTTAATACAAAAGCAAGTGCAAAAGCTTTTATCAGCAAGAATCATCTTCCCAATAAGGCATTCCATGTGGGTTGCCAATCTAGTTCTAGTGCATAAGAAAAGTGGGGAGATCAAGTTGTGTGTTCATTTCAGGAATCTGAACAAGTCCTTAGAGAAGGATAACTATCCACTTCCTTCTCTTGATGAGGTATTACAAACCATTAATGGGTCCCAGATGATGTTGTTCTTATATGGCTATTCTGGTTATAACTAGGTAAGTGTATTATTATATATGTAGATGACTAGACAATATTTTCCAAGAAAAGAAAGGATCATGCTGCTAATTTAGAAAAGGTCCTTAAGAGATGTATCAGCTATGGAGTATCTCTAAATCTCAAGAAGTGTGTCTTCGGAGTTTCTAAAGGGAAACTTCTAGGGCATGTGATATCTAAAAAGGGGATATCCATAGATCTTGACAGAGTTGAGGCTATTTGGAAATTGGCAATGCCAAGTAGTAAAAAGGAGATGAGGTTCTTCTTCTGGAAGATTAATTTCATAAGGAAGTTCATAATAGGGTTTGCAAAAATTGTCAAACCCCTCAACGAGATGATGAAGAAAGATGCTAAAATTGAATGGAGTAATGAGGCTAAATCTGCATTTTCATAGATCAAGCAATCAATATCTGAGGCACCAGTCTTGACCAGCCCAAATTACCTAAAGCCCTTTTATATTTATTCATTTGCATCTGATCATTCATGTGCATCAGTCCTAACACAATGCAGAGGTGAAGGAGATGAAAGACCAATTTACTTCATGAGCTCACCATTCAAGAATACAGAAGTTAGGTACCCACTCTTTGAAAAATAGGCCTTTGCATTGGTACGAGCAATAAAATAGTTCAAGCATTAAATTTTGAGGAGCCAAGATATTGCTATAGTGCCTGATCCAGCGATTAAGTCTCTCCTTATGCAAAGTGAATTGGGGGAAAGCAGAGGAAAATGGATGGCTATCCTACAAGAGTATGATTTAGAGATCCATCCAATGAAAGTTATTTGAGGACAAGGTTTATCAAAGGCCATGGAAGAGGTTGACAAGAATATTACCTATCAGCAATATGTTGTGCACTCATTTACCAAGGACCCATGGTATATTGACTTGATCTTCTTCCTTCTAAATAACAGATGCCTAGAAGGGATGAATGCTACCTAGAGAAGGGCACTAAGGATGAAGAGTGCTCATTACATGCTCAAAAGAGGGGCTCTATACAAAATAAATTATGAGGGAGTGTACCTGTGATGTTTGGACCAACAAGAAGCTAAGCATGCCATGTCTGAATTCCATGGTAGGCATGGCACAGGACATGGGTCAACAGACTCTTTGCATCATCAAATCCTCAGGTTAGGATATTATTGACCCCATGTGTTCAGGGATGCACATCAACATGTCAGGACATGTCATACATGTCAGACTTTTACATCAAAGGAGCAGAATCCAACCATGCCTCTACAACTAGTATATGAGGTAAGACCATTTTCCCAATGGGCACTGGATTTTGTTTGGGTAATTAATCCTAATTCTTCTATAGGACACAAATTAATCCTAACTACTATGGACTATTGCACCCATTGGACTGAGGCTCAACCATGCAAGAACAACACCACTGAGGTGGTTATCAAATTTCTCACTGAAAACATTGTTACTAGGTTTGGAGTGTCATTTGCCCTGGTTTGTCATAATGGCCCTGCCTTTTCATCTGCTAAATTTATACAATGGGCTTATGAGCATAAAATTATCTTTAAGTATGCCTCTAACTACTATCCTCAAGGAAATGGTGTAGCAGAATCTACTAACAAGAACTTGTGAGAAGTGATAAAGAAATTACTTGAAAGTAATCCTAGAGACTGGCATACCCAGTTAAGATTTGATTTATGGGCAGATCGAACTTGTATTAAGGTTTCTCTAGGAAGTTCCCCTTTTAAACTAGTTTATGGCCAAGATCTGGTTTTCCCCATACACTTACAGATACCTATTCTTAATTTCATGTAGGAGTTTTATACAAGAGATGACTGGATTGAGGTAAGACTAAACAATCTTCTAAACATGGAAGAACAGAGAGATGCTGCTCTACAAGAGTTTTTCAAGCATCAGGCTGTTTTAAAACATTGGTTTGACAAAAGAGCTAAGTTTAAGGCATTCAAAATCTCAGATTTGGTGTTGTTGTGGGACAAGGCCAAGGAGAAAAAGGGTGATCATCAGAAATTTGATAGACTCTGGCTAGGTCCATAGCAAGTAGCCGAGATCTTGGGTGAGAATGCTTTTCATTTGAGCACCTCAATGGGAGAACCTGTTCCATTGCCAGTCAATGGGTAGTTTCTCAAGCATTACTTCAGCTCATAAAGGTTTGAGTTTCTGAATTGGTTGTATATATGTATTTTGTGTAATTACTAGTTCTTTGCTTCCTTTTTGCTGTTTGTTTGTTGTTTCTTTCTTTCCTTTTGTTTCCTTTGTTTTTTTGTGTCTATTTTTGTCTTCTTTGGGAATTCTCTTTTATTTGCATCTTAAAACATTGGGGTTGTTATTCAAAGAATGCTTTGGGCACTAGGAGAGAAATTGGTTTAGACATTTTTGGGCATATGTGTCGAAAGATTTTGTTCTAAAGCTCATGCCTTATGGTCATTTTAGCATGAGACTAAAGGTTATTAGGAGTAAGGTATATTGTAGATAACCTCAAGAACTATCATTAAAATTTGTCACAAAATAGATAAAACATCCAACTATAAAGTGCCTATTCATCTCAGGGTGATTATATCTTCGATTCAAGTGAAAAATTTGTTTCCTCAAAACTGTCATTGGATCCACTATAGTTCTCAACCCACATCTCAGACTATTAAAGTCTTTGTATTGAGGAGGTTTTTGAAAATAATTTTCACAAGGCCAATAAAAAAAGAAAAAGAAAAAGAGAAGCACTACAATAAAGGAAAACTCAATACTAAATGGGTAATTCAAGTATCTCTATCGGGGATATGGATGCCTAACTGGGCGTAGAGCAATGCTTTGAGAGAACTAGAGGTATCTCCATCAAGGCCATGGACACTTGACTGGCAATAGAGCAATACCCAGGATTTCATTGCATGACAGTTGAAGGACTCAACTCATGTAGCTTGGATCATAGATATAGTTGTTTAGGTGTGGAGAAAGCTCAAATAAAGAAGGATGCACCATAAGCATGCACACACTCAAATTCAAGCAGTAGTTTATGTTGGATCTACATCTAAGATTCCAACTCAACTTTACTTAAATGTTCTAATCACACTTAAGTTAACATCTCATGTATTATAAGTTTTGGGGTGATTGAATTTTTCAATATTTTAAAAATGGGTAAACCATTTTCCCCAGTCGAGTCACCATTTTTTATGCCTTGCATAAGCACCCCATTTTATTTTATTTTGGAACAAAATGGGTCCCCCTTTTTCTATTTTCTTAGTCATCTTTGGTTGTTTGGTTGGGTCTTAGGAGTTTTTGGATTTTTCTCCTAAGTCTTTTTTTTTGTTCATTCTACCGAAGGTAGGTCTGGAACTGAATCTAAAAATGGAACTATTTCAAGGTTTCTAGTTTGGATACAGTTTTGACTCTTACTCCACCTTCTTCTTTTCTTTCTCCTTTTTTTGGTTGGTTGTTTTTGACTAACCCTTGGGTTGGTCTGTCCTTCTGTTTGTTGGTCGTTTCCTTGTGTTTTTGTTTGTTTGCTTGCACAGGATCGGAACTAGGATTGGAACTCACATGGGAAGTTTTCAAGCTTTCCATTTTTTGTTCCCGTCCCGACTCTGCTTCCGCTCTCTTTTCTTTCTCACTTTCTTTGTTGTTTGGGTTGGGTCCAGCGTTTGCTCTGGTCCCGCTTCCCTTGTTCTTGTGTTGTTCTTTACCCTTTGGTCAGGACCAGAAACAGAACCAGAAGGGAACTTTGAAATTTGTGAAAGTTCCACTTCAGTTTTGTCTCTGCTCATGTATCCAATTATTGTTTTTGGTTGGTCCTTT
>VDFB02199701.1:0-16056 GCA_007258455.2 Sequoia sempervirens
GAATTGTATGGTGAACTTAATATTTTAAATGGCCTTGTTTAATCAGTTAAGTAAATTAAAATTGATTACAAGGTAATTTAAATAATTTTAGAATTTAAAATAATAATTAAATAAATTAATTTTGTGAATTAGAAAGTATATGGTTTAATATTAAATAATCGAATTAAATTGTTTTGTGAAAAATATTGCTTTAAATTGTATTTAATAATAATTGATAATTTTTTTTTTTAATAGATGAGTACTACCAGATAAAGGGAGTAGCTCCCAATTACAGTAACAAAGTTTGGCATGAAAGTGCCATACAACACTCCTCAATGTTAAAATTTAATCCCAACAATCCTAGTCAGTCAACAACTGATATATTATTGCCATGAGATTACCCAGCCTAACCAGCTTGTTGAGACTACCCTCGCCCATCCATGAGAGATTTGAGTCCATGAATCTTGCGAACACCACCATGTCCGTGTTCATGACTCCCGTTCGGAAGACCTCCCATGCATTGGACATGAAGTTGACTAGTGTTTCACCCTTAACCGTCTCTGTTTCACTACCATTAGCCTCATCATTGCTCAATATTGCAAGGTCAAAATAAACCCTGAGAAGACTCACCCAGCCATCTGTCTGCAACTCTAGCATAGCGTTAGCAACAGATTGAACATACATCAGTGCCACAAACCTATCTAGTCGCTCTACCACATGTTCCCTAGACTCAATGATATCAACCAGAAAGCTAGTCAAAACCTCAAATAGCTTGCCATTGCACCAACGTTGATTTATGTTCAGGAAGGAGGAAAACAAATCCACGAAAACATTTCATGTCTCCCAATTTTGGATCAAGAAAAGATGCCTACACTGCAATGGTAAAACTTCCTTGGTGCACTAGAAAAGTAATCCAAATTGGAATACCATGAATACTCAGAAACCCACACCCCAAGACTTTTTCATATAGATAAACATGAATATGAACACCGGTATTAAATAGCCGCAGAGGAATTTTGAGAAGCCATTGGTCATCAAATATCTGGCAGTCACAGCGTAGCCCGAATCCACCCAAAATTGCGTCCACCAGTATGAAACTGCAAATATTCACATGCCAAAGGATTCACAAGCTCAGATGGGAACAACCGGTGAGGATCGATAGCCCAAAGAAACCTTTGATATTACTTCTTGTAGACCCGTCCAGAGTACAGATGTCGAGCCTATTACTACTTTTTCAACTTGCACCACACCTGAGTTCACCAGAAAATTTATAGCCTGAATCGCCTCTCCATAAATGTGCGATAGAGTGTACTCTGATAGCCTTCCTAGGGATTCCTTTACTAGATTTATCCAGTTGTTAATTCTCTAATTTTGGGATCTTCCTAAGGTAATTGCATTAATACAAAGCATAAAGTCTCCTTCGATTTCGACAACCTCAATACCCTTTTGGATACATAATTGCAAGCCAACCCAAAGTGCCTCCATTTCAGCCATATTGTTAGTGCATACACCTAGATTCTTTGAAGCAACCCAAATGCACTCTCCTTTTGAGTCCCATATTATACAACCTGCCCCCGCATTGCCAAGGTTTCCTTTTGCAACCCCATCGTAGTTCAGTTTCCATTTTAACCTTACCGAATGAGTCCAAAAAATCTCTTTCCTATTCACTTTTGGGATAGATGGCTGACTAAAGGCTGGTATCCTGAGCCCATTCCATTTCCTCATAATTTCTTCATCCCATCTTGAGCATTTGGAATTAGGACCCACTATGACCCTATTATTGGTTGTTTCGACGATGGCCATCTGTATTTTCTCAAAAAGGTGATCTCAGGTAAGCGAATTACCTTTAAAGACATGTCTATTCCTCTCTTTCCAGATATTCCAAACTACCAATGAGGGCGCCAAAATCCAAATTCCCTTCCAGTACCCATACTTACACATGGTCGGCCAGCCTGCCAAAAAGTCCCAAAGCTTGCACTATCCTGGTCCAATAAAATTGAGGTCACTTTGCAGCCAATCCCAACACAACGTAGCATATGGGTAGGATAGAAGCAAGTGATCTAAATCCTCTTCCGCCTGTTTGCATAAGTTGCACCGTGATGGACCAAGAACACCCAGTCTTTTCAATCACTCACTAGTTAGACACTATTTATGAAGAGAATTCCACAAGAATGCCCTGACCTTAGGCAATATCTCTTTCTTCCAACAAATTTTTTCCACCCAAGACTTATCCTTAATTTGCTTTAATTATAGTTGATAACCAAGCTTGGCTGAGTACTCCCTGGAAGACACACCACACCAAAAAATAGAGTCTTCCCTATCGAATAGTCTGATCGTTCTGCCACCTATTTCTTTACAAATCTCAACAAACATAGCTTCAGGGAGTTGAAGTGTTGAAAGATTAATCCAACATTAATTACCGTATGGTGAACTGTTCTCTATTCTAACGTAATCCACCACCTTTGTGCCAAATTGGGACTGGAGGTGATCCAAATATTGATTGAGATCAAACATTTACACCAATATTTTATGACTGTTCCATGAATCAGTCCAGAATAATGCCTTCTCCCCATTCCTGATCAACCAAGATAGATGCGTCATAATTAGGTGTCTACAATTCAATATGAACTTCCATGCAGCAGAACCACCTTCTAGATTGGCAACCATTAGAATTCGAGAGGGATCTTCAGTATCCAATACTTATTTTGTAAGATCCCACACCACAGTTTGTTAGGCCTTCTATACATCTTCCATATCAGCTTTACACCTAGTGCATTATTCTGCAACCGCATTTTACATAGCCCAACCCCACCATCTTCTTTTGACATACAGACTATGTCCCACCTAATCAAAGGGATTTTTTTGACTTCCTTTGAACCTTCCCATCAAAACTTCTTCATAATTCCCTCCAAATATTTTTCCATTTTTGTTGGTGCTTCCAAGCAGGACATTGTGAATATAGGTATTACCGCCAAAACTATTTTTTCCATGGTTATCCTACCTGCTAGCGTGAGCCAGTTATTTTTCCAAGCCATCTCCTGGTTCCTACATCTTTCAATTACCTCACCCCAATGTCTGGCTTTACATGGGCCTTCAAAGATTTGAACTCTGAGAAACTTGGATGGTAATTTTCTGATTTGTATTCCCAGAGTTGAAATGATTGCTTGTTGTAATTGGTGTCTTGTATTAAAGAAGAAAACACAGGAATTGTCTCTGTTCATTCTTTGCCCCAAATTTTCTTTGTAATCTTCTAGCACCTAACTTATATTCCTGGCCTTTTTTATGCTTGCTTCCCCTATAAGAGAAGTGTCATTTGTGAACTGGACATGAGTAATGGGTTTAGTGTTAGGAGCCACACATATGCCTTGCCACCACCCCAGCATACATCTATTGATCACACAGCTAAAGGATTCGGCCAAAATAATGAAGAGGAAGGGGGAAAGCAGGTCTCCTTTCCTGAGCCCATTTGTTTCTTTAAAGAAACCTTGTAGTGAGCCATTAATAGCAACAGAGAATCTCACCGAAGAAATAGACTGAAAAATTAATTTGCACCATTGACTACTGAACCCTAGTTTCTTCATAAGTTCCATAAGGAAAGGCCATCTCACCTTGTCATACACCTTGCTCACATCTAGCTTTATAATCATCCCCGCCTATTTGCTTGAATGAAGAGTGTGGACTGCCTCTGTAATGATCAGTATACTATCAAATATTTCTCTACTAGGTACAAACCCATTTTATTCAACCAAAATAATCTTCTCCAGCAATGGTTTTAACCTGTTAGCTAGGACTTTCGCCACAATCTTGTATAGTGAATTGCATAATGAAATGGGACTGAAATCATTAAAAGATGAACAAACATGCTTCTTTGGGATCAATGCGATTATCGAATTATTAATGTCCTTAACAAATTGACCAGACTTGCAGAACTCTTTGACAAACTTCCATAGCTCATAGCCCATGAAACTCCAACATTTTTGGAAGAATCTTGTAGGGAAGCCATCGGGTCCTGACGCCTTATCTTGGTGCATTTGGAATAAATCCTTATGCACTTCTTCCATTGATACCTGCTCAAAAAGTCTTAAGTTATCTTCATTGATTTTAGGAAAAATTGAATCCAAGAAATCTGTATTAATCTCCTGATTATGTTGTTCCCCAAGTAAATTAGAAAAAAACTTGCACGCAGCCATGCCAACCGCATTCCCTCCACTGACAATTCAGCCACTACAATCACAAATCTCCTCAATCTTGTTTGCTGCCCTCTTAGCCATAAAAGAAGCATGGAAGAATTTAGAATTGGAATCTCCCTTGCTTAACCACACCTCCCGGGATTTCTCTTTCCAATAAATCTCCTCCCTTTTTAGCAGCTCAGCAAGCCTTTCCTTTAGAAACTTTTCCTTTGTATATTCCTCATTCGTCATACCTTTCTTTATTATAGCCTCACTAAGAGCTTCTAGCTCCACCTCAACCTTTTCCTTCTCCATAAAAATGTTCTGGAAATGCACCTTGTTCCATTCTTTTAACTTTTGTTTGATTACTTTTAATTTTTTAACCAGTGTAAAACTGATAGAGCCACCCACCTTCGATTCTTTCCACCATTGCTCTAGTAGTGTAAGAATGCTCAGATCCCACCACCACATACTTTGAAACTTGAAGTTTGATTTTTTTTCTGATTGCCCGGATGTTATTGACATTTCAACAGGGAAATGATCTGAGATTGAAATAGGAAAAATGCTAGTTGACACCTTCAAACCTATCTCAAATCAACAGGGTGATATCAGGAATTGGTCCAATCTTTCTGAAATAGCAATGAAATCTTTGTGACGATTTTTCCATGTAAAGATTCCATTGTCTGCTGGACAGTCCACCAAACCACATTCCCTTATAAACGCTCTGAAATCAATGATAGATTGCGACACCTTTCTGATGCCACCATTCTTCTCAAACAGATCAAGTATAATATTAAAATTTCCCCCCATCACCAACGAGTCCTCTAGACAGGAATGTGTGAATTCCAATACCGAGCTCCATAGAAAAGCTTTGTCAACTATTTTTGTAAGACCATATGTATTAATGATCGTAAATCGTTTATTTAGAGTCAATTCAAACACCTTCGCCTCCATCCAGTTTACAGATGCGAATAAAATTTCCACAGAAACTTCCACCACCTTCCATAACAAACCTAAACCCCCCACTAGGCCAATAGAATTTTGAAAAGAACCTTCCCGGTATCGACAATATTTTAGGAATTTCACACACTCTTCTCCCACTAACTTGGTTTCTTGTAACAAAATGGTTCTACTGACACTTTTTAGCAGTTGACACCTAACCAGACGTCTTTTTTTAGGGGCCATAACATTCCATGTTGTAATCCTCATTGTTTCCCAAGGGAGGCAGCTCCTCCCTTGGTACTCATGAACTTGGTGATGCTGGTATATTTCTTAGCAACCGCTTCTTCTTCCCGTAGTTGTTTTAAGGATTTTCTACCTCTTGGATTACTAGAGGTGCCAATTTTTCCCAAACCCAGGTGATTGATTGTCGACTGGGAAATACACCTTTCATCAATTATGTCCAATTCATCATCACCATTGGCATTTGAATCTAGGTCATCACTTTCCCTAGCTGCATCATCTGCCTCAACGATCTCATTTGGTTGTTGCCCACCTACCTGGAAGGGTTGTTGCGTAGATAATCCAACCCATCTTTGCTATTATCATGAGAGTTTAATTATTTAAATGTGAAAAAAATAATATGGTGTTAAATAAATAAAGAAGATAAGAGTTTCAAATGAGATGTAAAAATGAGTTTAAAATAAAAAAAGTGGAGTACGTGCACATACTCCAAACTAAATTTTGAATTGGAAACTTGTCTTTTTTGTTGATTTTTGGATTCAAAAACTTATTTTTTATTTGGATTTTTATATTAGGGTTTTTAGGAGATATTTTAACAAAAATTAGTTTTGTTTCGAACTAGAAATTTTTGGCTCTACAATTATTCTCTGTCAAGTAAAAATAATACAACTTTGAGTAGATTGGAAATTGTTTTCTAGAGAATGGGTTGGTGGTTCTGAGAGAGTTTGAGTAGCACACCTTCTCCATCTTCGAAACGTTATATTCCAAATACTCATTTCTTTAAGAGTGGCAATCTGTTCGATGATTTCAAGTGTTCAGAGCTAAATTTGAGGTACATTACTACTATGGATCTCTCTACACATCTCCTATTTTTCACAATATAGAAAATTATTTTCACGTTTGTTTGAACTAGGTGGAGAGATTAAAAAAGAAACCATATGAATGCATTGATCCATGCTTGACTTGAATGAATCTAGAATTCCATATTCGATTTTTTGCACACCCTTCAATTAATGCATTCCCTGAAAAACTAAAATAAAATAGCTAATTTTTTCTCCTTTGTTTCAAATAATGCATGAAAATTTAGGGCAATTTGTGCCTCTTATTATGGCGTATAAGGTTGGAAATTTTGGCTCTCCATTTAGTGTTGAAAGTATGTAGTCTATGCTTATTCGGATTATACTCATTATTGTAAACATATAATGATGAAAATATCGATGCAGGATATTTGTTTGAAGTAAAGTCTAAGGTCTAGTTTGGGTTTTGCACTAAGATTGGGGTTGTCTAAGGTCTAGTTTGGGTTTTGTACTGAGATTGGGGTTCCTATATCTTTAGATTTATAGTTCATATGTCTTGTTGATGCTTCCATTTCTTGCATGGGTAGAGAGGATGCTAGGAAAGGTTTTAAAGTTGGATTTTCATCTACCAATACACTGCATAAAAGTTTCAATAGTCTTTCAACCAAATACATATTATGCTTATGATGCATTCATTTTAGATTAGGGAATCATTTTATCATTAGTAAACTTTGTATTCAATTTATTTTTGCTGCTATAAGTGGTAATTGCATGGTGATTAATAGTTACAAGTTTTATATTTTAGCTTCCTTTAATCATTGTTTGGTTCGATCCATTTGAGGGTTGAGAAATCGGCTGTTATGAAAGCCTTTCGACTGTAGATGAAAAGAAAGGAAATACTTGTGTTTATTTTTTTCTACTGCAAGGAAAGATTTGTATAGCATTCAACACTTTGTATCATGTTCTACTTGATGATGTCAGTTAATTTGATGCCCATGATTGATGTTTGTGTTGCTAGTAATTGATTTTGGTGCGCCTTCTATATCATTTATTTTTCCTCCCTACAACCGTGTTAGTAGATGATTTTGTGTGTATTAGGAGAAATTTGTCCTCCTTGGGTATGAGGTGTGACCCTCACCACCAATTATTTGTCTGCTTTTTGATTTTTATTGCTCCCTTCAAAGGTTTCAATTTTTATTCTTAAACACTCATTTTGGCCGCCATGGAACAAACCAGGTGTAGAACATACCATTTGATTTTTTTATTGTCTTGAATGTTCATCTATTTTTAAGGGGTGATTTCCCCTATAGTCTTCTTAGTTGATTTTACTCAGTTTAGTCTTACTAAAATGGTAGTTAGAAAATTACATTCTTTAAGATATATATATATATATACTACCTTGTAGTCTATAGTTGATACAAATCATATTGGGCATCGATATAATCTTCATAAGCTTTTGGTTCCTTAAGCGATTCACTGGCGTTACCTCTCCCATGCCTCTCCCATTGATTCTTTTGTATTGGGAATTATGTTACTACTGCCATTGATGAAAATTGTGGCTAATGGTATTGGTTGTGGTTTTGTGCTATAGGCAAATACCTGCCTTTGATAGTTGATACTTTTATTTTGATATATATATTTCTCTACTTTTGTATAGTTATATTTGTTATGACTATTTAGCTTTAGGTATAGCTATGTGTGTGTGAGTGTGTATATATCTGTATATGTATAAATATATATGTTTATATCACATGATTATGAGTAAAGAAATTTGTTTATTTATAAAATGTAGCATTGAATTATTGGCTGAATATGTTTAAATAGTTCCTTGACTATTAAAATGATGATTTTCATAGTCTACGGTAAATAAAATGTAATTGATTTAAAATATTCCTTAAAATTTATTATTTGAATGAGTTTAAGAAATGAAAAGTTGATTTTGAAGGTCTATGAACTTAGTGGATCGGTTATTGAAAGGTAAATTTAAATGTATAAGGGTGATGTATGATTAGAGATTGAATAATGATTGATTAGTATATATTTTTTAAATTGTATAGTTTATATGTGAAAGGGTTAACTTAGAATAAATAAATTAGATTTTCTAAGACAATTGGTTATTTTATTATAGTTCTCTTGATTATGCATTTAGTCGCTCTATCACTATTAGAGTGAATTCGAAAGATTCATCATGTATAGAAATCTTAGTTAAATTATGGCATTGCAAATTCATACTAAGGTATATATATATATATAGTTATATTTTGCATACCAATGTTTATGGATTAGATTATAGTAAAAGGGAAGGGAAGAAAAGAGAATATAAAGAGAATATATATATATATTCTTTATCATTTATTCAATTGTTTGATTTGAATTTTATTCCTTGAGTTGGGTTATTTGATTGAGAATGTATTAGGTTTTCCGGTTTAGGAATCAAATCTCATGATTACATTGGGAAAATGTATTGGAAATTAAATAAAGATTTTTTTTATATTATAAATGGATGATATAAGAACTTAAAATGTTATCCTTTTCAAAATGAGGTTGTTCGACTTTTTCTCTTATATTTGTATTTGAATGATTTTTTTTATTATTGACATTTGTGTATTATTGTGTGAATGATTATTAGGTGGAATTGGTGTTTAGGAAATTATTTTAGGAATTATGCAAATAATTTTTCCCATGTATGTACAGATGGGTTGTTGTACTATTGATTATTGTAAGTGACTGTGATAATTGAGTTAAATGGGTTGACTGTTAGATTGAGTGGTGACTTGGTGGATTGTTATTGTTTTTTGTGGTGGTTGATTTTGTTTTATGGTTCCATGTTGTGGGCCTTTCTCTTGTGTTAATTTTGAAATGAGGATTCTTTATGTGATGAATTTTTTGTAGACATGTTTTGGAGATTATGTTGGGAACCTGTGGTGTTGAGTTACTCTCAATTGGGAGTTTATGGGTAGTTGGTTTATTAGGCTCTAGAGGCTAAGGAAATTTTTTGTTACGTGATGGATTTGCATATTTGGTTCTTGTGAAGCTTTTGATTTTCATTCTTATTTTGAGCATGTGGGTTGTTACCTTGCACCATTGCTTTACTTTGTGATATGGTCTTTGTACGGGAAGGTTCATTCCTTGCATATGATTATGGTTTTATGATTTTTGGTGCTTTGTGCGAGTGGGTACACCCTAGATTTTATGTGGATTGTTTTGATGTTACTATGGCTCTTCATGGGGGCCAACACACAAAGGGGCACCTTGGATAACCGATGGAAGAGTTTTATTAATAAGTGATAACCTAATTAATTAACTAGTGGGTTTTAGGTAGGTTCACATTAAATAAGATAAGTAAGATGCCTCACCCATGCCTATAGTGCTTTTGTAGGCTAAGGATGGGATGAGAAGGTCTGGTCGGCAAGATCACTACCTTGTCCTCAGGAAAGGTTAGTGGTCCCACATGTGTCACCCTATGGGGCCGACGCTTAGTGAGAGGCAGTTGGGATAACCATAGATGGGGGTTGACACGTAGTGAGAGGTAGACAGGGTAACCCATGCTAGGGTCATGTGATTACATTCTTCCTATAGTATCCTCGTATGTTTTTCTTTTTCCTTTCTATGCGTCTGGAAGCAGTTGTCCTTTAAGCAATGTTATTTATGTTTAATGTTGCACTTGTTTGTGGAGTCTTGCAACCTTGTTCACTTGATTTTTTTATGTTGTGGGTCCTTCTTGTCATCTCCTAGTATGGGGGGTGGGCCTTAGGGTCCACATGGCCAGGTGGAACATGCTATGCACCCCATTAGGTTCCTAGTCAGAGTTCGTGAAGTGCGGAGTTGTACTGATGCAGTGAATCCAGAGCTTCACCAGATTTCAGTTGTATTATGTTCTTCTCAGTATATTACTCTATGTAATTGATGTAATTTGTACATTTGTAATTTTGAAGCAATGTAAACTCTTATGATTAATGTAATGTATATATAATTTTGATTTTATCATGTGTTCTCTTATGGATGTTTATCATTGATGTAATGTAATGGATGTATGCACAATTTATACTTATTCTATATCATGATTGTAAAGATGAATTCTTGTGATTAGTTAATCATCGTTATGAGAATGGGATTATGTTGAGTAATGCAGTCATGTTTACCCTGAAGGATGTAGTTAGATAATGTATATGCATAGTTTTCTTTACAAGTGTTGGATGTAACTTACACTTTATATTAGGTTTACAAAAAATAATTGTGCTAAATTGTTGTTAGTTAAATAGTTGTCCTTTGGGGTTTTGCGTGGCAGGGCGTTACAATTTGTTATCAGAGCCTCGGTTCATACACTAAGCACTATGAGTCCATCATGTTGACCTAGTTGCTTGTACTCGTGAGGTTACATTTTATTTTTGGGTCATCCTCACTTATCAACCTGAGCTTTCTCTTTAGGTGGTGTTGTCCAATGGTGCAATAAACTGGTGGAAAGGATATGACCCTCGGTGTAGTGCGAAATGCACCAATATTTTTTCTATCGGGGATGCACTATGGACCTTTGTGTTGTCTTGTGATGTCACTTCCAGTGATGCAAATCTATGTGTGTATGTGAAGGTGTGTTTAAACCTAGGAATTAGTGTTTATGAAATGGAAAATGTGTGATTTAAATGTTATGTTTATTTGAAGTTTATTTAAATGGAGACCTCAGTGGTCGAAATTGGGTTTAGTCGACCCTTAGATTCTATTTTAAGTTTAATAAACCAAATTTGAATGTAGGCATGGGAAGGTTGAAGTCTAGAAAGAAGAAGGGGAAGGAAGTTAAGACTAATAAAAAGAAAGTTTCCGTGGACCCGAATGCCCACCCCCCATGCTATGAGTTGACAAGAAAGACCCTCAACCAAAAATAGTCAAGTGAACAATGACAAATAAGACAAGAGAATCCACAACCAAGACATCAACCGCTTCCAGAGGAACAAAAGCAACAAGGGGAAAACAACAAATATACATGGTTTCTTAAGGGTAGAGTGTCATCACATGGCTCAACATCGGTTACCCTATGCGGATCTTCATAGGTTACCGGCCCCCATCCTGGGTTAACCTAACAACCTCAACTGATCCGCGACCCCCATCCTTACACATGTGGAATCAACTCACCTTTCATGAGGACAAGGTAGTTGATTTTCCATTCTAGGCCTTCTCATCTCATCCCAAGCCTAAATGAGTGCTTGATCCATGAGAGAGGCATACATTATCTTTCATTAGTGTGAATTAATACCCACCCTCTAAATATTTATTAGGTTATTGACTTGATTACACAACTTCCGCACGAGTTACCTAGTATACCACTTAGGGTTTTGGCCCATGTGGGAAGCCACTCTCCCTTCTAGCAACAAATCTCATAAACACAAATGGGGTAAGCGAACTTGCACAAATATCATGGCCAAAATAGTAAATACAAGTGAGACATGCACCATCGCACACTAAGTATCCATGATAAAACAACATCCAAGTGCAAGGCTACAACCCACCAAATCAAAACGAACATAAAACAATAGTTCACAAAGAACCAATATGAAACCTAATTATAAAGAAACATTTTCTCTCCCCTCCTCTAGAAGCCCAAAAAGAAATGACTACCGAACCACTCACAAATGAGGGTAAATCAAAGTAATTTGGGTTTCTAGTTAAACTCCAATATAAGTTCGATGAACAAAAAACCCCTCAAATCGAATAACCCATAAGGGAGATACATCAATGTGAAACCATCAAAATTCAACCCCTTAAATGCATGGACACAAACAATATATATTCATCATAAAGAATAATAGACAATTAATTAATTACGTTCTTATTTATTCGTTCATTACGAAACTAAATAAACATATTTATGAATAATTCCACACTTCATTTATTACAAACAACGAGTAAACATTATTATAAATTCAACGTCTATTATTAATTCAACTTGTAAATTAATCAAGAACATGCCTCCACTTTCAAGGGATAATATATTTCATTATATAACTACTATAAACATTTAACTAAAACAATAAACATATCCTAACTCAAAAGCAATCATCCAAAACTATTGCCATACAAACATAAGTGTTCATAAATCTAAGTACACATATGTATAAATAAAGAATAATAATAAATTAATTACTTTTTGTTTATATGCTCATATGAAATTATATAAAAGAATTAAAGAAACTATATTTAAAACACACATTCTCTTTCCTTATCATGACATAACCCAAGAACTATCCTCCAATTTTAGTTAAACAACATATACTTCTTTGTTTATACACTCTTCTAATTCTACTTTTATATTGTTACTTTTTATTTATCTAAATCAACAATCTCCATTTTCTAATCTTCAATTACTCGCCTATTTACCAAGATCGTACTTTAATTCATCTATCTATACAAAACAATTACATTATGATTGACTAATTCACTGTCTTCAATTATCTTTAATCGCATTACACGCCTAATCTTCTAACCTATACCTTTTATTTAAATAAATTAATGCACTCTAGTTTTAAATACAACAAATAATCCTTCCTAAAAACATTTTCTCCTATAAACTTCTTTAAACCGATATAATCTACCTATGTACCTTACATGTATATCCTCGCCTCATTTTATATACACGTTAATATACAAATCTTTTAATGAGATTAATTTCTAACCAATGGTAATGTGATACATGATTTAAACAAAAACACCTAAAATTCTAATTGCTACCTAATTTGATTCACTCAAACAAATATCAACCAAAGAATTCTATTCAAAAACAAATGTTCTCCTAGGCCAAAATTATTAAATCTACCAAAACAAAATTATTCAATTATATTTCTTTTTAACCTATATCCTACCAAAATTGCATATACCAAATTAAGGATACGACGATGGAAATAAATACATTCGATACAAGTACAGAGGTAAAGAATGCAATTCAGATATCAAACTCCACACCTAGGTAGAACTTCCAAGATAAATCAAGCATATAAAATCAAATACAAAGAGCAGTAAGGAAACACCAACACACATTGACTGAGCACAATAAATAATACCCATCAAGTCAAATTTTCAAGCATAAGTGGCTGCGAAAATAGTGATAGTAAAGAGGAATGGGAAGCGCGCTGGTGAAACCTACAATAGCATAATGAACTTTGACCAAACAACAAATACAAAGGTAAAGAGAATGCAATTCAGATATCAGAATCCATGCCTAGGTAGAATTGTTGAGATAAATCAAGCATATAACATCAAATACAAAGAGCAGTAAGGGAAAAACACACATTGACCGAGTACCATAAATAATACCCATCAAGTCAAATTTTCAAGCAGAAGTGGCTGTGGAAATAGCGATAGGAAAGAGGAATGGGAAGCGCATTGGCGAAACCTACAATGGAATAATGAACTTTGACCAAACAGCAACCCAAAAACCTATCGACAACAAGTATAATGCATCGACATAGTCATAATACTTCTCCATCACATCTACAAATTGAAGGCCAAACTAAACCCACATTGTTCCACCATCCATGGGAAAGGCTTAAAATGATTACTGAATATTTCATTAATACACAACACACCTCTCAAAGTGACATCCTGAAAGCTGAGAATTGCAAGTTACAAATGAAAAAGCATGGCAATGAAATCGCTTACTAGACAAAACTAATTCCATCACACAGAGTATGCCACACCTATAAATCGGTTGGGTCTATGACTGAATTAGGAGACTGTCATTCAAGACCAAAGGGGAGACAAGGAAATGAAACATGTCGGCTGAAGAACATTAATAGGAATCTAATAATAAACTTCAACTTGCATAGAGATGACCCCATGTAAGGCGAAATAAAGGAACTAAAGGCACTATCGATATTTTGATTCAACCATCTTACTCAGAACAAAAAAAGGAATTAGTAGGATAGCCAAGGCATCATAAATAAAGAGATTTTAAAACAATGAGATTTCCAAAGGAAAACTCCTTCTATCGATTATCATGTAGCTAACTCTATACTCACAGAGAAAAAATAAAAATTGAACCATTTCATGACTTAAGGCAGCAAAAACAAATACACAATGATATAGATTCCATGGGCGAGGAAAAATTATAGCTATAATGGTTGGAAATCAAATATACATTCTCTTATAGGTTATTAAAGAGATGGATGAAACCAGATTTTGAGATAATGAAATAGAAATGCGACCTAATACTTGATGAAATCTATAAAGGGGAACAAAGGAACATATGGCTTCCTAATTACAATTACAACGCCCTATTAAATGACTTAAAAGCTTACACCATCATCATCAAATTGTTTTCCCAGATGTGATTTATTGACCAACATATAAGACAAAAGCTAAAGGGAGCAATACCAAACAACATGCATACGATATACTAAATACCAAAATACATGCATACGATAGGGAGCATCAATAGTGAGACATTCAAAATCAATTCCTTACCAAAAGGGATTTCTAATGCATTGCCGAATAATTTTATCTACACTAGACGAGTATTCCAAACAGAGTATAGAGAAGGCCTATCTGGTTTCTTATGCACACAACAAAGACTTATGTTTTATAACTTCCAATCCTTCCTTCGAACCTGTTTACTCGCAGACTAATTCACTTCAAACACAATATTCTTCAAAAACACAAAAAAACTGTAATTCCCTTTCAAATTATTTTGTAGAGCCCAAAAAAAATTAACTGATGAAACTTTTTTAAAAAATGAGCTTACTCCCCAAAAATCAAGAAAGAGTTTTGCTTTTATTTCTCCCAATAAAATCCAAGAGATAACTTTTGAGACCAAAATCAACCATAGGCCAGAGTTTCTGGCTGGAGCTAGCCATGCGAGTCGTGCGTATTGCGCGCTTTATCCTTTCCATCTTTTCCATTTTGCACTCGATTTTCATCCATTAAATCTCATCACTTTTATCACATTATTTCACATTAAAATAATTATCTTTTCCGCGATAATAAATTGTTAAAATATAATTTAAAACAATACAATTCAATCTAAATTATTTAAGCAAATATTTACTTTTCTTGGTTTCTTATGCACACAACAAAGACTTATGTTTTATAACTTCCAATCCTTCCTTCGAACCTGTTTACTCGCAGACTAATTCACTTCAAACACAATATTCTTCAAAAACACAAAAAAACTGTAATTCCCTTTCAAATTATTTTGTAGAGCCCAAAAAAAATTAACTGATGAAACTTTTTTAAAAAATGAGCTTACTCCCCAAAAATCAAGAAAGAGTTTTGCTTTTATTTCTCCCAATAAAATCCAAGAGATAACTTTTGAGACCAAAAATCAACCATAATGGCAAGTTTCCAGCTCGACTAGCCATCTGATGTCATACATGTGCACACTTTATCCTTTTTCCATCTTTTTCCATTTTGCACTTGATTTTTCATCCATTCAAAATCTCATCTCTTTTATCACATTATTTCCACATTAAAATAATTATCTTTTCATGATAATAAATTGTTAAAATATAATTTAAAACAATACAATTCAATCTAATTATTTAATAAAACATTTAATTTTTAACAAAGCAATTTAATTTGATTATTTATTAACAACCGCCTCTTTTATATTTCGTAACATTAATTTATTTAAAATTATTAATTTAATTTTTCAAATTCATTTGCATTACCATTGTAAACCAATTTTAATTTAATTAATTAATTTAAACAAATCCATAAAACTATTAGGTTCTCCACAATTTAATGATATAATGACCAACAAAATATATGACATAATGTATAACTACTTACCTGAATAATAAATAAGGCCAAAATGGAGGGACATTACATCCTCCCCCCCTAAGCATCGACTTACTCCTGGAAGTTGCACGCAAGCATAAGCACAACGGTACAATGAACTAACAATTGTATCAACAATTATAACGAAATTAATTAGACAAATAAAA
>VDFB02199703.1:0-12145 GCA_007258455.2 Sequoia sempervirens
TCAAAAGCTATGGAGTGTTTATTTTGCAAAATATTTCCCCAATTCCTTCCCCTAAAGCATCACAATATAACTCAAAGGGTGAGGAGAAACCTAGAATTTCCAACATGAGGCAGGAACTCATTACTTCTTTTTTTTCAAAATTTGCTTGTGCTCCTTCATTTCAAGTAAATGCTCCCTTCTTAGTTAGATCAGTGAGTGGTCTGGTTAGCTTTGAGAATCCTTTTAGAAATATTTGATAATAACTGAATAGTCCCAAGAATCCTCTGAGGTGTGTTAGAGTATTAGGTTTTTTCCAACTTTGAATTGCTTCAATCTTTTTTCATCCACTTTTATTCCTTCAGCACTGATCTTGTGCCCTAAGTACAAGATTTCCTCCATACCAAACTCACATTTGGATAATTTAAAAAATAAGGAATGCTGCTCAAGTATCTATAGTACTTCATCTACATGCTTTAGGTGTTCCTCCTATATCTTACTATAGATTAGGATGTCATCGAAAAAGACTAATAAGAACTTTCTTAACTGCCCTCTAAAGATATGATTCATGCAAGATTGGAAAGTGGATGGTGCATTGGTTAGCCCGAATAGTAGGACAAGAAACTCAAAATGACCATAGTGGCACCTAAAGGTTTTCTTTGGTATATCCTCCTCCCTTAATCTGATTTGGTGATAACCCAATCTTAGGTCAATTTAAAAGAAGTAGACTACTTTGTGTAGTTCATCAATAAGCTCATCAACTCAGGGAATGGGGTATCTATTCTCTATTGTTTTTAAATTTAATGTCCTATAATCGATGCACATCCTCATTGTGCCATATTTCTTCTTTGCAAGTGCAACAGATGAGGCAAAGGGGCTAGAACATGGTTGGATATGCCCCATCTCTAACAATTCCTTTATGGTCTTTTCAATTTCTTCCTTATATTTGTGAGGGTGGGGATAGGGGGTAGTGACAACTGGTTTTGATCCTTCTTCTAGTTCAATGGAGTGTTCAAAGCCTCTTTTAGGAGGAAGATCAAGAGTGATGTCACTTAAGACTTTTTATGCCTTTTTATTAATGGTTGTATGTCTACATGGATTGATTTCCCTTTGGGAGTAGTTTTATCTAGGATCAAACATTAAGCCACCCATTCTACTTGGTCATGCCTAAGGATTTTTTCCATCTTCTAGAATAAACTACCCTTTGGGGACCCATCAGATAGACGTTGTAGTAAAACCCTTTCCCTATTATGTTCAAAACATATTTCTAATTTTTGGATGTTTAGGTTGACATACCCTAATGATTTTAGCCAAGGGGTGCCCAAAAATATATTAGTATCCCCTAGTTTTACAACATATAATTTTTATTTGATTTGATGTTTTTTATAGTGATGTTAAGTTGGGAGATCTTCTTTGTGCATGGTGTGGTGAATCCATCTACTAGAGCCACCTTAAATCCTTTAAAGTCTTAACATAGAATAGTTGATGGTTATCTAATGAAACTTGAGAGCCTTAGAGAGAGAGAGAAAGAGAATTAACCTAAACAACAACCACAACCAAGACCACACAACGAAGATGACCACACCAATACTTGAATGGTTGCTAAGTTGCAAAGTCCCCAACTCGACACATTGATGCTAATCATAGTCTACAATACTTGAATGGTTGCTAAGTTGCAAAGTCCCCAACTCGACACATTGATGCTAATCATAGTCTACACAAGTAATTTTTGTCTTTTCTTGATATTGATATACAACCTTGTATTATTTGACGTTAGTGGCTCACAACAAGTTTCCTCTTTCTACCTAAAAAACATATGTGATCATTTCCATGATGCTGAAAATAGGTGTGGCGAAACTCCAAGTTCTCAAGTGTGGCTGATATAAAAACATGATGGGAAATGCCTTAAAAACTTTTGGTTCACACAAAGAAAGACTAGCTTTTGTTTTCCTCAAGAATTTCAATGTTATTAAACAACAAACACTTCAGATTCATATTCTAAGAAGCATATGTATGGCATTCATTGTATTATCACCATCTACTTCATAGAGTTATGTGTTTGGTAGTACTAATTGGGCGTTGGCCTTGGTTAACTGTTCATTTTCTCAAGCCAAGTGCTTTAATGGTACAAACATTCAAGGAGAACAAACAAAAATTTGGCTTCTTATGCTAGGTTTGGATTAGTTCAACTCTATAATTTTCTTACGACACATTGCACCAAAATTGTCTTCTTGATTGAACTTTTTCTTGAACTTCCCTAACTTATTATCCATTTCAGAAAGAGTACATAGGAATTTGTATATTCTTGCTCTTGAAGCAACTTTGAATGCATTCCACTCAATTATCACCACACCTTGGCTAACTTTTCTTTCCTCATTTCGATTGAATGAGTTAAAAAAGGAGTTAGCCAAAGTTTGGTGAACATTGATTCAAAATGCATTAAAATTTGTGCTTCAAGAGGAAGATTATGCAAACTACTTTTGTACTCTCTTTGACAAGGATAATAGTGTTAGGCAAGTTCTTGAAAAGAATTTGATGCACAAGAAAACTTTGGTGCAATGTGTAACAGGAAAATTAGTAATAACTTTGCATACAAATACCATCAATATTTGATACTGCAAATAACAACCCTTCTAGTTTTGCTTTGTCATAACGACAGATGACTCCAATACTATCTTCTGAATAATTATTGGATTCTACTTTGCATTCTTCAAATATGCATTATCATGTTTATGATATGGATACTTGCATTGGACAACTTTTATTTCAGCCAAAACATTTTTTAGTATTAAACCATATTGCATATACTATCAATTTCAAAAGTATAGTAAAAAAAAATTTAACACAAAAATGCGTATGCCAAAAACAGACCTCTCCAACCCTACACACTCAAAATAGTGTTACAATAGACTTATAGTGTTGTCTACATTTATTATCAATTTTTTATGTATATTAAATAAATTAAAATAGTACTTTGTACTAAAATAAATACAATATTTTTATATCTTGTATTGACTAAAACTCAGAAGTTGGCGGCGCCTGTTCACATGCTTGGTATTCTAAAAAAATTGGTAATTACGTATTTCGGTATGAGTTAATATTATTTAGTACCTGCTTTGTTTGAATTCCTGATTTTTCTTTCCTTAGTTAAGGAAGAACATTTTTTATTCATTATACATTGCTTAAAAGTGCAATTCTAAGATTTTGGTTTGATAAATATTTGTTATCACACCACCTCTGACTATGTCTAACAAGTGGCTAAAAATGAGATACTCTGACTATATTCTTTCTGCTGGTGAAATGGTTGTGCCTAGAAAGTCAGAGAACAAAGATTAGAGATTGATTTTGAGGCCACTGAAATTGAGGTCAGCCATATGGTAGGTCTTTTTGGTTGACCATAGGTTGCTTCTCTCATGATCTATAATAGTCCATAAAACTCAAAGTTTTAAGCTTGAATTGTTATAAAATTTTAATAAAATGAGCATTGTTGTTAGTTTGAAGATTGTTCATGTCCCCCATCAAGATTCAAATTTTTTACTGTAGCAATTGTCTATACAATCAATGACAGTGAAACTGGTTCTTATTTTTACAATTTTCTAGCAGCCATTAAATTGTATGGTTTTTTATTTTCTTGGATTGCAAATGTTTAAGTTTAGTGTTATACGCAGTGTTATCATGACCTGTGACATGCTTTAGATGTCATCACACTATTTGAACTAGAGTTAGAAGGGTTCTGAGGAAAGAAAATCACTAGCTACAAATTGACAATGATTGATTGATACAAAGAATTGTCAAGGAAGAAATTATAGTCAATAAAACAAAACTAGAAGATACCTATATAAGCAGTCAGCTATTATACATAAAAAAAAGGATGTTGATAGTAACATTGTTTAGATTTAACATAGTAGAAAATGTAGAACCAAGAGACAGGAGCATTTTTATTATGACTAAATTTTTTGAAGAGAAACAAAAATTGGGTTGTTTGAAGCATGTTACAGATTCTTGATAATCACATTCATTTTGTCTTATACATTTTTTTAAAATATCAATACCCTCTTGATTTTTTCCTCAAGAACCTTGTTACCAAGAACAGATTGGGATTTTTAGCTTTGAGCATGGGTAAATTTAGAATCCTCTTGGAGGATGGAAGGAAGATTTTGATATACTATTGGTTTTTTCGAGTGCTATGAGTTCCAAGACTATGCAGGTTATTGTACATCTTTTTACTTCAATTTGGGCTAAGGAGATCCCTTTATGACAAAATTCTAGTGCTTGTGAGAAATAACTAGTACCAATTTCTTTTTTTAGAGCTAGTGGAATGACCAATAATTTTCTTACATTTACTTTTCATATCAACACCTTGTATAGAATAGAGGATGGGATCTAAGTTGCACGTTGATAATCCTTTACATATTAACATATTATCATGTATGAAATAGTTATCATGTTAGAAGCTAATGACTAATTGAAATTTGGGTTGTCTTGCAACGGTCTTTACACCTGCCATAAGCCCTTCTTTAGTCTCTCGAACATCTTCCTTAACTAGGATAAGATTGGGGGAGAGGAAGTGGAAAATTCCTTTTTTTGGATGGATGAGTCACTTATAGAGACATCTAAAATTTGTTATCTCTTCCTTTTCCATCCAACTATTCAATAGAAATCTATCCATTCAAAGCATCTAGACTTTTAGAAAAGGGAAAATAAATTGTGCAAAGGATGGCAACTTTGGGATTTGATTCATTTTAGTTGAGAACCTGGAGTTGTTAGTTGGAGAACATGTTTTCAATGGATTTGGAGGCAATTTGTAAATGTGAAGCTTGGATTTAGTATGCCAAGACTTCAGTTATAGTGATATATGACATTTATCCACTTATATTTAATGGGAGTTAGTAATTGAGGAGCTTCAATCTCACTATTGTTGGAGTTTCCAGAGTTCATTTGACAATTTCTTCATAGTGAAATTTGTCTTTAAGTCATTGTCATGCTTGCATTCTTTGGTGTTTTTTTAGTTTTTCCATGTTTTCACACATTCCACTTGATGTTTTAACAAAACAAATATGAAAAATTCAAGTATATTTTCATAAATTATAGTCATAAAAAAGATTGTTAGTCTGCTAGTAAATTCAACTCCATAGTTGAAGAGTTATTTTATGGAATATCTTACAAAGAGCGTTGCAACAAACAAATCCAAAGTGCTTAGACTTAAATTGCCCCTTGGATAGGCCTACTAAGTACCAATTTATATAAAACTTTCCACGCCATTCTAAAACACAGGTATGAATTTGATTTGTTTAAATTGGGTCAACCGCTAATTTATTACAACACCAATTTCACGATAAAAAATAAACAGTATTAAAAAAATGCACTTTCATTTCATGTTTTTAAATATTTGAGAGCTACCAATGTTTTTAATTTTAATATATCTCATATAGATAACAAGTTTGTGTGATTCCCAAAAGGTGGAAGATAACGCTAAGTTCCCTCTAACACCTGCCAATATGCATGTTCTAGTTTGCCCCACTTGGTAAAATCACAAACATGAAAGCTTGTAGCCCTAACACGCTAAGGAAGAAGCCTTAAAAGTTCCCTTATTTTGCAAGAAAGGACTTATGACTGCAATTTACCAAATGAACTATGGTAAGAGGTGAATAGCGGTTGGGTTGGAAAAAATGGTAGACTGCTTGCGTTTGAGGTTAATTTTCCTGTGTGTATTTATATATTTTTGTAGTAAGCGTGTCATGGGAGGAGATATTGATTCCATGCAAGATTTCTGCATTGCAGATAAGCAAGGCCAGTGCAAAATCTGATGCATGGAAATTTTGTGTCTTTTAAAACTCTCTATGTACATGTAAAAGTTTTCGTGAATGACTTCTCTTGCAAGGAGTACTATATTGAGATACAAAATCTGCCTATTTTAAGTATCGTTGCTTATCCTTTACCAATGCGTTTTGTCACACTTCACTTTGAGATGTATATAGGAAAAGGTGACTCATATACACCAATACACACATATGTATTATCATAATTGCCTCTTCTGTCTGTTTCTTCTATGTGTTGAACAAGGCATCTAAGAATACAGCGTTTTCCCTTTCTGTTCTTACCCTTCTATATATTTTTCTGATTTTAGGGTTTTAATAATTTATGGCTTCGAAAAACTATGGATTCTGGTTTCCTTCTCCTTTATATATTACTTGTAAAGGTATGATTGACCTGAGCTATATAAGAAATTAAGTATGTCCTGGTCGAACAATTTGTTTCCTAAATGCTTCGGTGACAGGTTTTTTTAATATTGACTATGTTAATCGTCGTGGTCTTGGGGTATCGCCGCATTAGAGAGTGTTTCCAATCTATTTGGTTGGTGTTCCAGTCAATACTAAGGCAGGTAGGCCTCTGTCACATCCCCTTAAAGGAAGAAATTTGGGTAGATAATAAAATAAGTAAATAAAATACATGTAAGTCAAAAGCATGGGGAGACCACTCTTGACGGTAGATAATAAAATAAGTAGATACTAGCAATCGCACCTTGGGGTGCAATAGGTACGCCGAAGAGAATATAGAGAAATTCGGTTGTTAATATTGTTTATTTGAAAACGAGAAAACCAATTAACAGCCATAAATGACAATCGGAGAAAAATATATTAAATCTGCAACAATACATAAATCTTTATTAAAATGGCAAAATCTACAATACTTAAATCTTAAAAAATGCAGTAAAATAAAACTACACCAAGAAAATAGAAAATAAAGCCTGTGCATTGAATAAGTTGGGAGTAGTACACAGTGGTAAAATCCACAATCGAAAGGGTGGACACAGAAATTTGTGCAGCTTGAAAATTAGCTTTAAGAGCCAATTTTTGAAGGTCAAGATTTTTGCAGATATCATGCAGTACAATCAAAGTTGTATGAGATTTGATTTGGCTAAGCATTTGAGTCTTTGGTGGAAGGTGCATATTGGCATGTTCAAGATTTTGAAAATCAGGGCTGTGGCACAATGGTATCCTTAAAGTGATCTGTAACAAGACAAAAAAAAATGAAATCAATTAGTATAGCAACCTATTGTAAAAAAATGAAATCAGTTAGTGTAGCAACCTATTGTATACTCTGGAAAATGACAAATGAAGAACATGTCTATAAAATTTGAATAAATGATGCAAAATAACAAGGGAATGGAAGGATGTGGAGCTAGGGTTTTGTTAGATCTGCACAAGGATTTGAAAGAATCAGTAAATTTCGGGCAGATCTGCAAATAATAGCAAAATATATACTGGACAAATGATTTTTAGCTGAACCATGAAGCTTTGGGACGAATTGAAGAAAAGCTGAAGTAATTATAAATAATTATTATGTTGAATGACTTATAATTTAACCAAATAATTTTCTCAAGCAAACCAGATATTACAGAGTATACTATAAATAAAACCTAATGCTCGAAAACAAAATCATGGACTGTGAAAACCTAATGCTCGAAAACGGAATCATACAAACCAAAGTAATTAAAGAGTACACGCTGCTAAAAACAACATTTCATTACCTACAGGGTTGCAAAAGTTTGCCCACAGAAAAACAAGAAGATGCAAATCATACAAATACGGCAGAATAAGTTGGAGTAATCGAAGCAAAACCAAGCCTAAAGTAGGCACACACTAAGAAAACAGCCGCTTTGAGTGTTACATTTCATTCTAATACAGTTCTGTTGTTATCTGGTAAATGAAGGCATTTGTTCTGTGGTTTTATCAGTGGTTGTTTTCATATATAATATATCGTAATACCGAGTGTTAGACCCTTATTTGTTTCTTCACACGGAGATTTCTGAACTGTGAAATGAATTTTGCATTCAATTGGCAGTTTAAATATTTTGTTTATTTTGTTTTTCTTGCTCTTGAGGTTATTTATGTGACAATTTACCTAGCAGCATTATTTAGTATTAAATGTATAGCAGCTACTACTGCAGCTGTAAATGCAATGGTTGCCAGAGCTATTTTTTCTTCACAATTTTGTGCCATTATACCATTTCTTGCACTTTAAAGACGAAATGTAAAAAGGTAAGGGATTAGCGTGACACAAATGACTAAAATTTTAAATGATTGTGTTGAATAAGTGACAAACAACTTGGTTTTCCAAATGGATACACATCCTCTCACATGGTTGGTGACTTTAGGTACCCATATACTTTTCATGTTATTATATGTTTTTTCTGAAACCACGTGTCTATTACTTCAACAAAAACAGTTTGAATGTATGGACTTTATCTTGTGAAAACATCATTGAATGGTAAATACATTCTAAATGTAATGAAGACAAGTTACATATTCCCCTACATAATAGAAACTTCCTAGAATGCTTTTAAGCACTTCCCAATTTAGATACTGTGTGCTTTACTTAGCTTGATACAACTTAAAATAATAGAACTAGGAAATGTCAAACAAATTGGGCAGGGGGCTTTTCTAAACTGACATCACAATCAGGGAAAATCAATTTAGATGATTTTTGATCTCGGGATAAAGGTGTTCTTACTTATGGAATCTATGGAGAACAATTTCAAATTCTAAAGTTATTGACCTAGGCTTTCCTCCACTTTGATTAGTGGTCATGGGATTAGCAACTCAAGTACAATGTTAAAAATCCAATGACTTGGTGGAACAATTGAAAGATGGAAAATCAAGATCGTATCATCTAGAGTAAGCCATTGGAGCATTAACAAACAATAGAATACATAGACAACTTCTATTGAATGGATAGGATATGCAAACAATTAACCTTATAGAAAAAAGCTAGGATTCTTGGATTAAGCTACTAAAAGGACCGAGGTTGGTCGAGGGTTTGAGTCAAGTTCAAAATTTGGGTCAGTCCATAGGAATTTGGCACAGGTTCAAATTTTAGGCTGTGGGATTGACGGTCACGGACATGGTACAGTAAGGTCCGGGGACAGGGTTGAATTTTTGATCCACAGGTTCTAATGCAATCCAAGCACATTTTCCTTTTCATTTTTTTAATAGTTTTTTGACTCGTTTTTTACTTTTAATGACTTTTTTATTATTTCTAACCCTAATACTTGCCTCAAAAACATGAAATAGGTAAAGTGAAACTCATTTACCAATTTGTGAATGAGAAAAAAGGATTTTTTGCCTCCATTGTTGAACTTTCTCTTTTGCTTGCACAAGCTGGAATAGACTTGAAGGTTGATCGTAGATTGTTCAAAGTTGATTGTTGTGCTATTCCTAAGCACTTGCAAGTGTCTATTCGTTGCTAAGAAGATCGTAGAGCAACATTTCTTCAAAAGAGGTAGGTTTTTTGAAGTTTTTTTATTATATTTTTTACATTTTTTTCACAAGTGAACTTCAACTCTTTTGTTTTGTATTTTAGTTATTGTTTTGTTTTACTTTTCATTCCTCTAAATGTCTATAACACATGTTCAATTTTTTCATTTTTTTGAAATTAATTAAGTCTTAGTTTCAAATTCAATGAATCAATACCAAAATTTCAATATGTTGTGCCTTAGGTATTCACTATTCCGTATTACAATGGCAACCGGTACCTCCTCAGACTCAATCCAATCTCGTTTCAAAATAAACCCAGCCTCTCCCCTTTGGAAATATGTAGAAATGGTTCAACAACTTCCAGGTGGTGGAGGATATGTTTGGATTTGTAGTCATTGCAATGTTCAATATTCGAGCTCATACAGTCGAGTAAAAGGGCACTTGTGTGGGATCCCTGAAACAGGCATCAAAAATTGTCCAGGTGAAAACAACGATGGCATTCCAGAACATATAGTGTTGAAATATATTGCTGAGCAAGAAAAGGCAGACCAAAAAACAACCGGTGGTAAAACAAGCCATCCTTTGAAGAAAGGATCTCGATCCATGAAACCCCCTACACCACCTTTTTATTTTCCACCTACAGAAAGCCATCCATTTATGGACATCCCTCAAGAGCAAACCATGCCCTCTTCAAATAAAAGATCTAAGGGACCGTTGGAAGCTTCATTTCAGAATGAGGCAAGAGAGATTGCTGATCAAGACATAGCAAGATGTGTCTATGCCAATGGATTGGCATTCAATGTTGTTAGTTCACCATATTGGCAAAAAATGGTGAAATCTATTAATGAGGCTCCAAAGGGGTATAAGGGCCCAGGTTTTGAGAAGGTGCATTGCACCTTATTGGAGAAAGAGGTGAAACATGTAGCAGACTTTTTGAAGCCCATAAGGGATTCGTGGATCGAAACAGGGGTGACCATAGTTTCTGATGGATGGAAAGATGCAAGAAATCTCCCATTGATCAATGTTATTGCTGTGTCCCCTAAAGGGGCAATGTTTCTGAGAGTAGTGGATTGTGAAGGACAGGTGAAAGATGGTCCATTTATTGCTGACATCCTTTGCCAAGCTATTGAAGAAGTGGGCCATCAAAATGTTGTGCAAGTTGTGACCGACAATGCCAAAAATTGTAGGGCTGTTGGGTTATTGGTTGAGGAGAAGTATCCACACATTTTTTGGACACCTTGTGTTGTCCACTCCCTCAATCTAATGCTACAAAAAATTGGATGGATCAAGCGAGGGGCATAAGGAAGACATCAAATGTTTGTCACCAACCACCATATGACACAAGGCATATATAGACAATTCTCAAAATTGGAGTTGTTGAAGGTAAGATAATTCTCAATATTTTTAATTTTCTTTTAATTTTAAATTTTGATTTTGTAAATTTAAATTATATGTTAATTTTAATTTTGATTTTCAAACAGGTTGTTGAGACCCGTTTTGCCTCAACACAATTGTGTTGAGATGACTTATAAAGGTTTGTGAGAGCCTTGTATTGTCATGGTAATCAACCCTAGTGGGTTGTATGGAGGCAATCTAGCAATGAAAGGGCAAATAAGATCAAGCAAAGGGTCCTAGATGATGGTTGGTGGGATCGTGTTGAGTATCTCGTCAGTTTCACCGAGCCCATACTAAGCATGATCCGTTACACTGACTTGGATAGACCTTGTTTGGGCGAAGTATATGATGGTATTGACTCAATGATTGAGAAGATGAGATCCATCATCAATGCAAAAGAGGAGAATCTGAAGAAAAATTCTTCAAGAGCCCTCACGAAATCATGGTTGATAAGATGGAACCAAAATTTTACTCCGCATCTTCGGCTTTTTGCATTGAGTCCCAAATATTATAGTCCTGAGATACTTTCTGCTTCATCAAGAGTTGCTCCATATAGGGATGGTGAAGTGGCCCAAGTGTACAAGGCAGCAATTCGTAGAATCTTCACTGATTGTGACCAACGTGATTTAGTGAGGGCTGAGTTTATGGCTTTTGCATGCTCTGGGAGTGTTGATCAGAATATGGATGCTCTTTGAGACAAGTGCAAGGTGGATGCTCATAGTTGGTGGTACTTCCATGGGCAAGAATACATGCACCTCAACCTATTTGCAATAATTTTTTTTTATCCCAGAAGTAAAGTTTTATAATTTATATTTTTAATTTTAATTTTAATTAATAATTTTGTTTAGTTAAATTTTGTAACTCTTAACAATTTATTAATTTAATTTGGTCTTAATAGGTTGCTAGTTCATCCTCTTCTGAGAGGAATTGGAGCACATACTCCTTCATCCACTCAATAAAACGCAATAGGCTACATTCAAAAAAGGCTGAGGACTTGGTGTATGTGCATTCAAACTTACGCCTCCTTACACACAAACATAGTTCCTACAAAGAAGGAGACACAAGGAGGTGGGATATTGAGCCAGAGCAGCTTGACTTGGATGCTTCCACAAGTCACTTAGCTGCACTTGATATTGATGATGACTATCAGCCTGAAGCAACTACTGAGCATGAGAGTGGTAGTGTCTGTGCTAGTGTCGGTGCTAGTGGCAGTGCTAGTGGCAGTGCTTGTGTGAGTGCCACTAATGCTCTTTGTGGTTCTACACAAAATGTAGCATCTAATGTTGCTAATGATGCTGCTTTTTTTGATGACCCATATGATTCAGATTGACATTGTAAACATTTGACATTTTTATGTTTGAAGTTTGAACTTTAATTTATAATTCTATATCATGGCATTTGACTTTTGAGTATAAAGTGGTGGTGTATTTTTGCTATGTTATTTGACTATTAATATGGTGGTGTATTCTGAACTTAAATACTATTGCAAATATGTATATATTTCTATTTTTTATATG